>JAZKJV010008039.1:0-62868 GCA_037367405.1 Ottelia alismoides | reverse complement strand
CCCGTTGCCGCCATCTATGCGCGGTTTTTCACCGCCATTCACACAGGGAAAGGCCTGGCCGGTCTGGACCTGGTGAACGGTCGTTTTCCTCATGGTGTGGATTCGGACCGCTGAAGACCCATGGGATTCTATAGACGTTTCTAAGCCCTGAAGCCCGTTTTGACGCTGGAAAAACGGGCCCGGAGGCCGCTAAAACCGCGGTTAGCCTTGGATTTTAATCCGAAATCCGAGGCCATCATGGCAAAGGCAAAGAAGGCGCCGAAACTTGGTTTGGTCGTGGTCAAGAACGGGCAGCCGGTGACAACAAGTTTGATCGTCGCGGAGTCGTTCGGGCGACCGCATTTTCGGGTCATGAAATCCATAAAAGGGCTCATTGAAAGGGGCAAGCTAACTACAGGGATTGTAGTTAGCTCATGGGTGGATTTGACCGGAAGATCGAATGAAATCTATGAACTGGACGAGCGGTCTTTCCTCATCGCGATGCCGTTCATCGGTGGAGCCAAAGCTGAGGACGGTCAAGTCGCCCTAGTCGATGCGTTCCTCGCCTATCACCGCGCCGCGGCCCGGCGGAAAGCTCCGGAGTGGAAAGCGGTCCGCGACGATACCAAGACCGCCCTCCGGTTCATGCAGGACAGCTTGGTTGAGCAGCGCAAGGCAGCCGGCAAGGAAACGAAGGAAGTTGGCCGCCCTGGTGGCGGAGAGCACGCTACCGTCGCCGACGGCACACTGAGCCACCAAAGGCCCGGCATCGACCGGGCTTTTATGTGCTCGATTACCTGTCGATGCTGCTGATGGCTCGCTTCCTGAATTACAATCTCAGGTCAGCAGGATGGGCAGCTTGGAAAGCGATTAGATAGGGAGATAAGGCCCGAAGGGCACGCCAGCAGGGAGCAAAGTGGTAAGCCCAAGGCGCGGGGTACGACATCCGGGCTCCAATTGCCAAGTGTGGTTCACGTCGTGCCAAGGGCTTGGCCGACGAGAATATCAGGCGATAGAGAAAAGCACATACGTAGTGCTACGCGCTAACGAAGGCGATCTAGGACTGAGCCAGCTTGGCATGCTGCAAGATCAAATGCGGCAATGATTGATTCAACCTCTGTCTTCGGCCACTTCATGTCAGGCAACGGCTTTGTGATTTTGGTTTGGTACGCGAGTATCTGCGCGCCGTCTGAGTCTTTGGATGGGCTTTAAGACATGGGACGGACCGTGCCATTTTGTCTCATGCTGAGCCATGGGTTACCACTGAGCCACCAAAATGCGGTCTCTCTCCGTGTATGGTCCTCAAAAATTAAGGATATGTATTGATTTTTGCTTTGGAAGCGGGGTGAACTGTCGGGATTTTTTACAACTGCAATTTTTCGCTAACATGCCTTTTTTAAAGGCTTCTATAAATCAATGATTTAGACGTGTCAGTCACCTGGGGCATGTGCGTTGCTTCCCACCGATTGAAACCCGGTTCACCGAGGTGGAGTGGGTCTACGCTCTTTAACCCAGAACACGTGAGAAGCAAATGAGTGCAATAAACTGCGGCCGGACGCTTGCAGCGATCCGGTCTTTCGAGCGAACTGTGGATTTTCACCGAGGCGATATCCGGCGACCGGTATGGAAAATGTCCGTTGTGGTCGGCTGTACCCTCGTAGCTCTTTGGGGTGGCGGAGTCGTTTCGACCGCCAACGCGGCTCTCTTGGATGCACACGCCATCAGCTTTGCCCAAGACAGCCCACAAGGCCTGGACTCTGTCGCCACGATTGTGGATGGAGTCCCCACCAATGTCCGGAACAGTTTGGGCGGAACCGCCAATGCCCTGGTCGAAACGGGGAGTGTAGAAGCGTTAACCTCGCAGGTCGACGGTTTCGCAATTGCCTCCGCGGAGGCACGCGCCAACTTGGCAACCGGCACCTTAAAGAACTTTGCTTTCGCGGGGGATACCGGCAGGGGCGCGAGGGCGATCGCGAATTCCCGATGGTCTGAAACCGTCACCTTCAACAACCTGACAACCGGAACGGTTGCTCTCCCATTTTCATGGCGGGTTGAAGGTATCTTGTCTGATACCAATGGGCCGGAGCTTGGTGGCTTTTCCGTCAGCAGCTCCATCACCTTGTCAGTCGATCCCAGTTCCATCAACCGTTTTCCAGGATTTCTGGACGATAACGCGGCGACGCCTGGCAGTCTGGGCGCCGCCGCCTGGGTTTCGAATAACGTCTTTCTTGACGTCAATTTTCCTCAAGGTCTCGGCAACGGCGAACATGCCTGGGGTGTCACGACCCTCGGCGACAGCGGCGTTCAGTTCGATGCCACTATTTTGTTTCAGCCGGGACTCACGACCTTGGATATCGCTGCTGAGTTGAATCTCGACTGCGGTTTTGGCTCGACCTGCAACTATGGACACACAGCGGCATTTCGGTTCGGAGACCTACCCAACGGGCTGAGCTGGAACTCCGAATCAGGCGTCTTTCTGTCTCAGGCCAATACCCCCGTTCCGTTACCCGCCGGTATTTGGTTGTTTGGTTCGGTACTGCTGGGCGGGGTCCGTTTCCTGCGTCGTCACCGACAAGTGGTTTAATTTTTGCCATCGGTCACCGGCCGATTCCTTTGGAGTCGGCCGGTTAATTGATTCGAAAAAACGACTTCCCGTGCGGTTGATCGGTTATTAACCCGGCCCTTAAATCTGCTGCCCACATTTCCACGCAAGCCATTGAATTGACAGAGGTGGTGAGTCCGGTAATTAAGGACCTCCTTAATAATTAGACAAAATGATTCCTTTTGTCCCAAGTTAAAAACCAGACGCCAGCAATCGCCGGGCCTCTCGGCCCTCTCCAGCGCCCGAACATGGGACAAAAGAATTGCCCACCGTTCCCGGCGGACCGTGTTTCCGTCGGAAGGTGGATAAATCCTTATCAGTGGCGGCGGCCCTGTCAGGCCCGGAACCGCATCCGCGGCCGTCTTGAGGCCACGGGCGACCGGCGCCGCACGGCCGGTTGTCGGCCGCGCCGGCAGCCGCGATGCGTTCTAAGTCCGGCCAGATCCCATTACGACCGCTTCAGCGCAGATCCCACGGGAGGCCAGCCGCGAATGACCGACCACTTGTGCAGGAACAGGCCGTAAATAGCCATCGCCAAGAGCAGTGCCGCTTCGATCGTGTCGCCGAGCGGCAAACGCTCCAGGAGGCGGCCCGCCAGGGTGGTGGCGACAGACCGGCCGACGGGTGGCAACAGCACGAAGTAGGGCAGCACCCGCAGGATCACGGCCAGGGGCAACAGGGCCAGAACCCAGGCATTTCGCCGCCAGAGCGTGTAGGCGCTCAGCAGCATCAGGAGTGACGGACCCAGGGCCCAGTAGAAGTACCAGAGGGGCTCAGCGCTCTGCCTTGATTGCACCGCGAGGTCAATCGCGATTCCGGCGAACGAAAGACTTCCCCACAACAGGAGCACAAGCAGTGGCAGCCACACGGTCCAAGGCAGGGGTGTCGGGCCGGTGTCCTTGAGCCGGGCCTTGGGCGGGCGGTAGGGGTTGTCCTGGTCGGCGCCGGGATTCGCGGGCGTGCGGGGCGCCTGCCTCGAAAGCGAAGGGTTTTCGCCGAAGTCCGCGCGGCGGTTCGCGGTGGTGTAGGGATTAGACGGCATGGTTCTGTACCGGAAACGGCAGTTTCACCCTCGAGGCCCTTTCGGCATCCAGGGGTGGATTCAATGCGGAGACCACGCCGTACCCCTGCGAGGCGGCATGGGCAAAAACGTCCAGGAGCGGCTGGATGTCGACCTGGCTCATCTGCCGCTCCTCGGCGGGCAGGCTCTCCAGGACTTGCGCCACCGCCTCGCGAAGCAACGGGTCGAGACGTGCCACCGCTCCCGCGGTGTGAACGCATGGCGGTCGCAGGGGATGCCAAAAGTCCTCGCGCAGGACCGAGCCGCCGTCGAGAGCTTCCTGCACAAGGACGCGTAAGGGTTCGAAGCGAATCCAACTCACGAGCAGGTGGGTGACTGCGGCGAGGTGTGCAGGCGATAGCTGATGGAGGGCGCCTGCCTGCAAGTCCCGTATCTGATGCTCCGGGACAGAGGCGATGTCGTTGCAATAGGCCATGACACCGAAAGCTCCGGTCAGGACGTGAAAAGGGAAGGCATCCAGAATCTGGATGGGCTCACACGCGACTGAGTCGAAGGGCGCGGTGTCCGGGTTTAAACTTTTTCGGACCTGCCCATCGCCTACGCCTGACGCCGATGTGTACGAACTTCGTCCCCGTTGCCCGTGAAACCTTCCGCCCCGAGCTCAACTGGCCGGAGCCCAGCTTCGACTACCCGGTCGAAACCTATGTGACCTACCGGGCGCCCATCCAGATTCTGGCGCCGGATTCCGGCGAGCCGGAGCTGCGCGACGCCCGGTTCGGGCTGATCCCGTTCTGGAGTAAGGACGAGAAGATCGCCCGCCACACCTACAATGCCCGCACCGAAACCGTGGCGGAAAAGCCTAGCTACCGGGAACCCTGGAAGCGCCGCCGCTATGCCCTGGTCCCCATGCTGGGCTTCTTCGAGCCGGACTATGCAACCGGCAAGGCGATCCGCTGGAAGATCGCCCGGCAGGACGGGCACGCCTTCACCGTCGCCGCCATCTGGGACCGATGGCGCTCGCCGACCGATCAGGCCACGGTGCATAGCTTTTCAATGTTGACCGTGAATGCCGAGGGGCATCCGGTCATGGGCCGGTTCCATAAGCCCGGCGATGAAAAGCGTTCCCTGGTGGTGATTCCCGCCGAGCAGCGGGAGGCCTGGCTGCACGCCACCCCGGACGAAGCTACCGCCCTTCTCCAGCTCATGCCTCCGGACGAATTCACGGCGGCGGCGGCACCGCGGCCACCCCGTTCGAGCTGGCGTTAAGTCACCGGACAGACCATGAATAATTCCTTTTCCCGGCCATTTCCGCGGGCTTATAGTTCCCCCTCGCGACCCGAATTCGAAATCGATGCGTCATAACGTGGACGCCCTCACCGGCGTTCCTGAAACGTGAGGGGGGTGCCATGTCCTTTTTGTCAAGGCTGTTGAGGGGCTCAGCGGGAGGCCGGGACTTTAAAGAGGCGGTCGGCTGGCTCCTGGGCGAGCAGCTGTTGGCGGGGCTGAAACAGATCGCGATCTACACCGCCTACGGCGACAAGATCGATTTTCGCGACTGGATGCAAGGGCACTGCGAGGACTTGAGCACGGCCGACTGTTCCGCCGATCAAGCCTATTGGTTCGACTACATCGCGGATACCGGCGACGGGCAAAAGGCGACTTACTGCATCGCCTACCTTTGCCATAGCGACCTGTTTCTGCCGTCGGCGGAGTGTTTGCCGGATACCGCCGCCGCGAAAAGCGTTTCGCTGACAGACGGCAAATACCGTCTGCCGCGCGGTGATTTTCTCTTCGTCGGCGGGGATGCGGCTTATCACATTGCCGATCTGGAAACCCTCGCGGAACGGCTGCAAACCCCGTTCAATTGGGCTTATGACGACTGCTTCGGACCGGCGTTCGACCCGGAGCATGTGCGCCGTATCTACGCCATTCCCGCCAATCACGACTACTACGACTGGCTGGACGGCTTCAACCGGCAATTCCGCAAGCCCGTCGACCTGCATCACGTCCCTCCCAGCCAGACGGCGACCGGTCCGCAGCTCCAGCTAAAGGGCTTCATGCCCTGCCAATCCGCCACCTTTCTCGCGCTCAAGCTGCCCTTCGATTGGTGGCTGTGGGGCTTGGATTCCCAGAACGGCAAGATCGACCTTCGCCAGGCGGCCTTTTTTCGGAAGCTGCAGGCGGAAGAGGGTAAACCCTCCCGCCTGATTTTCGCGACGCCGGAACCCTCGACGGTTTTCGGCCGGTGGGCCACCATGAACAACGAAAAGAAAGCCATGATCGAGACCTTCGGGAAACTCGATCTGGCACCGGCCTTTCTGCAAAAGCTCGACGGCCATCTGCCGGAAACCCAATGTCGCCTGGATATCTCCGGCGATATCCATCATTACGCCCGACACTGGGGCCAGGGCCGCACGGCGGAACCGGCATCGCGGTCGAATTATGCGTCCGTCGTGGCGGGGGGTGGCGGCGCTTTTCTGCATCCCAGCCACACCGATGCCGGCGAGGTGCGGCCGAACGCCCTCTACCCGGCCCCCTTCGACTCCCACCGGCTGATGCTGAGAAGCCTGCTCGCCCCGCTCCGTGTCGGCCTGGGCGGCTATGTCTGGCTGGCCGGTGCCCTGGCGGCCCTGGTGAGCTATTTCGCCGTGACCATCCCGCAGAGCACCTGGGCACTTTTCCACCTGCTTCCCGACACGCTGCGGCCCTGCCATGGGCCCGATTGCGGGACCTCGCTTCTGGAGCGGATTCAGAGCTCATTGGCGGAGACGGCCGCCTTGACCGCGCCGCTGCTCTTCAATCGCTTTACCCCGGACCTGATCTATGCCTCGGGCCTGGCGATTTTCCTGGCCTTCTGGAAAACCCGTCTGGGCACGCTGAAAGAACGGATCGACGACCCCGAAAGCCAGTGGCGCAAGGCTGTTCTGGGATTCGTGGGGCCGGCCCTGCTCGCGGGTCTGCCCATCGTCCCGTTCATCTATGCGTCCAGCGAAGTTGAGGCTCCGTCCTTCCTCGCCAGCGCGATTGTGGTCTGCTATGTTGCCGCCTCCGGGCTCAGCTTCGCCATCGCCCGGGGGTACGCCGATCTGACCGTTTCCCGGGCAAAACGGACTGGCAGCACGGTGCCGCTCAATGGCAATCCCCGCTCGTGGTTCCGCCGGCTCGCCGCCGGCCTCATGGGATTCGGCATTTCCCGGCCGTTCGCGCTGTTCGGCCTGATCAGCTTCACGGTGGGGCTGTGGCGCTACGGCAATCACGACCTGGCCATCATGGCCGTGGATATTACCGCCCTCCTGGTGTGGCTTCTGCTGGTGGCGGGTCTCACGGCCTTCGCGGGGATTTATGGTTCCCAGCTGGTGAAGGATCGCGGCGATAAGCTGCGCTTCTGGGGCATCGGCATCTGGCATGCCGTGGTGCAGATTGGCGTCCCGGTGGCCCTGACGCTGTATGGTTCCATCAGCCAGATTGTGGTGTTCACCGCCTTCGTCGTCGCGGTAACCTACGCACTGGGCCGGATCGGTTTTCGCGTCCAGGACAAGACCTCGATCCTGGGCGATCCCCGACGGGCGTCCGTCTGGCTGGCGCTGGTCTGGCTGGCGCTGGCGCTGCCCGGACTCACCATCGGCGTGTGGGGAACGCCCATCGAGATGGGCGGCGGACGGCTGCTGATCGCCATTTTCCTAGGCGCGATCTTTAGCTGCACCTGGTTCGGCTGGTATCTGGCCATCACCGTGGCCATGAACGGCCACAACAACGAGGCCGGCGGTGGTTCGCGGTCGGAGTGCTTCCGCCATCTGATCCGCTTCAAACTCACCGCCAAAGAGCTCACCGGCTACGTCATCGGCATCGACAATCCCGATGATCACGTCGACCTCGACCAGAACGGCCGCTTCAAGACCGACACCCCCTTGCGGTTAGTGGACGTTTTCACCGTGAGCAACACGCGCTGAATCAGTCTTTCGGTACGCTTGAAAAGCCAGAGCCGCCCTACCCCGAGCGGCCGCACATCGCAGGAGCTTCCCATGCGCTATCTTGCATCCTCCGTCATGCAAGTGGCCTCAAGCGCATCCGTGTTGTTCGCGACGGCATTCCATCAGACCCTGAGCCGTTGCCGCCCATCCTCCGAATGGGGGAATCGGCCGGTCACCCTTGCCCGCACGTGATGGAGCCAACGGGATGAGGGGGCGGACAACCGGATCGCTGTTGCCCTGTTCCACATCGGGCGCCGGCGCTAGGCGAGCACCTCCGTGGCCCTCGCAGGATCGCAATAGCCCTTGCGGACCTTCTGCTCCCGCAGCCGTTCCGCCGCCTGGTGGGCTTCCTCGGCCGAGGCAAACCAGAGTTCCCGCACCGTGCCGGGCGAGCCGATCCGCCCCCACTCGCGGATCAGCGCCCAATCGCCGAACAGCGTGGGCTGGACGATCAACCGATAGAACCGGTGCATGTTCCGGTCGGGATCGTTCCGTTCCAGGTAGACGCCTCTCATGAACCGCCCTCCCCTTCCGTTTAACGATACTCTTCGAGGCCGGGGTATGAGCGCAGACCGCTCCCGGTTGAGGGAACATTCCGCGGCTCTCGTTGCCAACCCGCGGCACACCACCCGGCGGGATGACGAGCCCGCCCTTCTCCACCCCATCTTCAGCGGTGGCGAGAATTCCGGCGACCCTCTCAACGCGAGCGCGGTCCCGCCCGCTCGAAACGCATCAGGGTGCCGGCATAGCCAATGCGCCGGCGCACCCGCTGACGAACGCCGATGACCCGGCCGGCCGGCACCTGGGTGGTCTCACCGCGGTGGTAGGCGCCTTCCAGCCGGGTCGGCGCGGTTTCGATGCCGAGACGGGCCAGGGCTTCGGCGGCGAGGGTCCGAAGACCCTTGACGGGCGCGGGTCTCCCGTCCAGGGGCGACGGCCGGGCACGGGTATACAGGCCGTGACCCAGCTTGATCAGCCGGCCCCGCCGGACCAGGGCGCGCAACGCGCGGCCCACCTGATCATAGCCGCCGAGGTCGGCAAAATCCTCGCGCAGAAACACATCGCCGCGTTTTCGGGCGATGCGCTTCAACAGGCGGGCTTCCAGGGTTTCGGCTTTCAAAGGGGCTTTTCCAAGCGTGTCAAAATACGACACAGTTAGGCATTATGCTATCGCAATATCAGGGAGTTGGCGGCTCTGATGTCGTGCCCCTACGGCTAACGCCTGGCGGACCACCACCGTCCGCGAAACCACACTCCCCTCCCCTTTCCTTGCACGCGAATCAGCGCCCGCCACTCGGGCTTTAGATTTTCCACAGTTTCTGTGGATATCCGTGGGGATGAGGTTGGGATGACATCGTGCAGACATTGTTCTGTAAGGCTGTTTCGTATTTGACCGGATTTCGGTCAACTCCCCTCCCCTCTTCTGGCCAATGCGGAGCGGCGGACGCTCGCGCGACCGCCGGGCTGGCTACCGGATCACGCTTAAGGCGTGAACCGGTTTGGGTTGTTTCCACGTCTTTTCAGCGAATTCGGCCCTGCTGCTCGAACAGCTAATTCAGATCCGAGAAAAAGGACGACTTCTGTATTTCTTTCAAGCACGCCAGAAAGAAATAACGAAAGGCATAAAAAACGATAACCCGCTGGCACGAAAAGCAGATAAGACGATATGTGCTTTAGATCGTAATGGCCGACAGCAGCGGCATCGATGGATTTGAAGCCGCGGAAACACTCGTTCAGATATGACGCCCTCGAAAATACTCATCATTTCCGAGGATGCCGATGGTTAAGTATTTAGCCGCGTCTCCTACACGCGGTCGCAACGAGGTTATGGCCCAAAGGAATCGAATGTTTGAATACGCTACGAAGACGAAATCAATAAATCGTGTTTTCGGGAAAGCACGAAAGACTGCTCGCTAACTCAGGAGCATCACGGTGAACGTTGGCGGGTCGAGCGTAATCCCTGCCCCGCTGTCGCCTTTGCCGCGCGTTCCTTTCATCGAAGGCTCATCCAACTTACCGGACGCTTGAACAATGTCCTGATCACCTCCGGAGGTGATTTTGACCTTTAATTGGGAAACCGTAATTAACGAAAGAACGAATGCACGAAAGCCAGATAGAACGATAACGCAGGAAGGAGCAATGAGTTTGGAAGGCGGATGAAGGCATGCCGAAATGCGCTCTGACCCGGCTGTGTCGGTGTTTTATATAAGTACCCTCATGAGCACACGATGCCAATGACAGCCTTGAGATCCCCGGAATCAAAGGCCAGCCCTGAAAAGCCAATGGGCTAGGCGAGATTTTCTTCCATTGGTTCATGTCGTCATTGGGACGTAGCGATTGTTGGATGACATCCTGGTCTGACCAGTCGTTCAATCGTGCGATTGGGATAGAACGATATAACGAGAGCACGAAAGAACGAAGCAGGAATGCAATCAAGGCGGTAGCGAAAAGTCATGTCTCATTGTTAGTTAAATCGTGTGTTCGTGCTTTCGTTCTTGTATCTTAAGAAGAAAGAACGAACATTGCTTTTCTTCCTAGAGAGAAAGCACGAAAAGAAGGGAGCACGCTCATGAAAACGATTGTTCTCGCCAGCCAGAAGGGTGGGGCAGGGAAGACGACCATCGCCGCGCATCTTGCCGTGGCCGCGGAAAGGGCCGGGGACGGACCTTGTGTGCTTATCGATACCGACCCGCAAGCCTCGCTGGCTGCGTGGTGGAATGGCCGGGAAGCTGAGACCCCGAATTTCGCGCCTGTGAGCTTGAAAGAACTCCAAGAGAAATTAACAGCGCTTGCCGAGGCTAAATTTGCATACGCATTTATAGACACCCCGCCGGCCATTACGGAATCGATTAGGACCGTTGTCGCTGAAGCCGACTTTGTCTTGATTCCGACGCGACCCAGTCCGCACGATTTGAGGGCAGTGGGGCAGACCGTCGAACTCGCGACGGATGCAAAGCGGCCTTTCGGTTTTGCCGTCACACAGGCCAAGCCAAATGCGCGGCTAACAGTTCAGGCTATCGCGGCTCTATCCGCCCATGGCGTTGTAGCACCCTCCATCCTGCATGATCGGGTCGACTATGCGGCATCCATGATCGATGGCCGCACAGTTCTTGAAGTCGATCCAAAAGGCCGTAGCGCTGCCGAAGTGATGGAATTGTGGTCTTTCGTTAAGGAAAGACTTAACGAAAGAAATAAATCACGAAAGAAAGAAGGTAAGAAATATGCCTAGCAAGAAAACTGCCGATCTTTCCGCATCTCTGGTTGCAGTCAAGGGCAGCGCCAAGCCGGCAGCAGATGCGGTTGCCCGGCAACCAGAGCCTGTTGCAAGCGCCACTCAATCGGGTAGTGCGCCGCTGAACTTCAAGGTTGATGCGGAATTCAGGCGCCGCTTTCGGCAAAGAGCATTGGAAGCAGATTTAAAACTCAACGAACTGTTACGCGAGGCGTTGCAAGCCTGGGAAGAAAAACGCGGAGTGTTGTAGTTGTAGGAGTGGTAAGGTTCAAAAACCATCACATCAGGGGAGGGGAGGGCGCATGAGCAAGACAATAAAACTGGTCCCGAAAGAAGATCAAATCATTGCGCCGCCAACCCCCGACGCGTTCGAGAACAAGCAGCTCGACCTGTTTCAGGCTTTTCTATGTAACGGTCCAATCGAGCATGATCGTTTATCCAATGCCGTCGACTTGTGGGACAGCATTCCGCGCTACTCCGTATCGCGACGAGCAATGGATAAGATGCGCAAGGCCTATGGCCAGCTGCCTTTCTTGAAAGTCGACTTTTTCTATAAGGGAACCCCCTTCAAGGCGGTAATCCGACCGGCTCGAATTGAGCAAAAGGATGGTTCAATCAAAGATTACTATCCGGGAGCGCCCGAAGAGCTGATCGAGGATGCCTTGCGAAAGATCGCCGCAGATCAGCAAAGCGGTTTCTTCGACAAGCCAAACTATCGCAGCGGCGTTGTCTTCAGCCTCTACATGCTTCGAGAAGAGCTTAAGCGTCGCGGGCACACGCGCTCCTACCAGGAAATTCTGCTCAGCCTCGACATCCTCTCGCTCAGCATCATTGATATCCGCACAGCGGATGACAAAGACATCAAGGACATCTCACGCAGCACCTATTTCCCAGGACTTGCGGCGGTTTCCAGGCAAAAACTAACCGAAGATCCACATGCTAAGTGGGTCGTTCAATTTCATCCGCTGGTCACCCAAGCCATCGATGCGCTGACCTATCGTCAGTTCAATTACGCGCAAATGATGAGCTACACCACGCAGCTTGCCCGTTGGATTCACAAGCAACTCTCCCTGAAATACACCTTTGCCAGCCTGACCAACCCTTTCGAAATGCGCTACAGCACAATTCGGCGGGACAGCAACTTGTTGGAAGGCTATGGCTTAGAACGCAAGGCAATCACAGCCCTCGACGAAGCCTTTGAGGAGCTGAAAGGCCACATCCTAATGGACCTCAAAAAGGAGGAAATCCGCGGGGCACGGGGAAAAATCCTGGAGGTTGTTTACACACTCATGCCTTCAGCGGAATTTGTGGCCCAAATGAAAGCGGCCAACAAACGGCAGCTCCTAGCAGAAGGTAAAACCGGAGGCCTCGATGCTTCCGAACCGAGAGCTTTGAAGAAGCGGTAGGTTTAACTTCCGGGTCATAGGGGCAAACACGAGTGACCGGATGGCACCCAGATGAGGGCAGGGAGGCGGTAGGTTTAGCTTCCAGGTCACGCAGTGGTCAGTTAAGGTCGGACTCATCTCTCGACGAAGACTCGGTAGGTTTAACTTCCGAGTCAAAGCAATTTTCGGTAGGTTTAGGTTCCGGGTGTCGGTAGGTTTAACTTCCGGCAGCGAAGTTGTCCACAAATCACAGGTCTCTCCATGACGCTCGACCGGTAGGTTTAGCTTCCGGGTCACCAAAATTGCGGTAGGTTTAGGTTCCGGGTCGCAAAAACTTCGGTAGGTTTAGCTTCCGCATCAAGTAGGTTTAGGTTCCAGGTGGGGCATTTTGAACCGGTTTTGATGGCCACCCGGTAGGTTTAGCTTCCAGGTTGATATTGCAAACAATTGTTTTTAAAGAAAAAAATAGGCTTTTTTAGCCCTCTATCCTTTTATCCTTAAATTTATTCTTCTCTTATCCTTGTCGATACATCCAAACAACCGGATGAGCACCGTCATAGCCACCAAAACGGACCGCCAAAGACTCTCCCCGCGTCGGGAGCCGTATTGGCTACGGCTCAAAAAGGGCTGCTATGTCGGCTTTCGAAAGCTGGCGAACGGGGAGGGCACTTGGATTGCGAGACGACGGGCAGAGGACGGCAAACAGCACTACCGAGCCCTCGGCGAGCATTCGAGCCTGGAAGCCGCCCTCAAAGCCGCATCGGCGTGGTTCAGCACCTGCGACAGTGGAACCCCTCACCGAGCCGTGACTGTCGAAACCGCCTGTCAAGATTACGTGGAACACCTCAGGGCCCATAAGGGCGTCTCAGCGGCTCAGGACGCCAGGGGACGATTTACCCGTCTCGTATACGGGAAAACCATCGCGTCGCTCCTCCTGGAGCGTCTCAAGTCGTCCGACGTGCGCAAATGGCTGAACGCTCAGGTTCCCATCGAGGACGATCCCGAAAGCATTCGGAAGGCCAAGGATTCGGCCAATCGGAACCTGGCCAGCCTCAAAGCCGCTTTGAACTTTGCCTTCCATAGCCGTTTGGCGACGTCCGATATCGCTTGGAAGAGGGTCGAACCGTTTGCCAAGGCCGGTAAACGCCGGCTTCGCTGCCTGGATCTGGAGGACCGGCGCAAACTCCTGGACGCGATGCCGTGGGATCTGCGAATGCTGGCACAAGCGCTCCTTCTGACGGGGGCCAGACCCGGCGAGATGGCCTCGGCTTCCGTGAAAGCGTTTAACCGCTATGCCGGGACGCTGGAGCTTGACGGGAAGACCGGCCGGCGTACCGTTTCGCTCTCCAGTACCGCCATTCAATTCTTCGCCGACGCGGCCCGCGGGAAGATCGGCAACGCGCCCTTGATCGCCCGGGAGAACGGCAACGCCTGGACCAAGGACGGCTGGAAGCGCGCGTTTGCGAAAGCCGTTCAAGCCGCCAACCTTCCGAGCGATGTGGTGTTGTACACCCTGCGGCATACCTCGATTTCCGAGATGATCGCGAGCGGCATCGATTCGTTCGTGGTCGCCAAGCTGGCCGGGACCAGTACCGCCATGATCGATCAGCATTACGGGCATCTCCGCCACGACCGCACCCGCGCCCAGCTGGATGCGGCGATTTTGCTTTGACCCGTTACTCTCTGTCCCCATGGCCCATCGACGCACCGGACCGGAACACGAAACCCAGAAGCTGGAGATGCAGATCCGCACGGGTGCCCGGCAGGCGCTGAAGCGGATCGCCGTCCATGAGGGGGTGAGCATGGTGGCGGTCGTGGAGCGGCTGGTTCTGGCCGAGGAGGCGCGGATCCGGCAGTGCCTGACCGGGGCGGACCTCGAGGGTTACCTCCACCCCCCCGGGACCCGGCCCGCGCTCCCGGGACCGGCCTCGCGGCGGGACGAACCGGAATTTGGCGAAGCCCAAAGCCCGGTCATGGTGGGCGTCCGCCGCCCGACGGGGGCGTGATCGTCGGAATTCCGCGGGCCCCTTTCTTGGAGTGTGTCCATGCGCGTTGCGGGTTGGCTGGTGTGGATCGTCGGCTTCCTGCTGCTGACCGCCGGCATCACGGTCGGTGTGCCGTTTTCGGGTATCTGTCTGCTCGGGTTTGTGGGCACCGGGGGCCGTGAGGCGGGGCGGGAACTGCTGATGTTTTTGCCGGCCACGCTCCTGGTGTGCGCGGTCGGCCTGGGGTTGATCGCGCTCGGCAAGTGGATGCGCAAGGCGCATGGGTCCGACAACGATTCGTTCACGGTGACGTTTTAGCCGGAACGGGCAGGGGCTTGCGAGGCCGCGGGCTCGCCGCCTATGCTCTCGCGCTTTGCTTCACCGGAGACCCTCCATGAACAAATCGGAATTGATCGCGGCGCTAGCCGAACAGACCGGTCTCTCGAAGACCGAGACCGGGCGGGTGCTCGAGGCGGTGCTGGCCTCGATTAGCGGCGCGGTGGCGGCCGGGGATACCGTGGCGCTGGTCGGCTTCGGCAGCTTCAAGGCGACGACGCGGGGAGCCCGGGAGGGCCGGAATCCGGCCACGGGCGCCGTGATCCCTATCGCGGAGACGACCGTTCCGAAATTCCAGCCAGGCGCGACCTTCAAGGCGCGCGTGGAGGCGGCGGCCAAGCCTCCGGAACCAGCCCCGAAAGCCCCGGCCAAACGCAAGCCGAAGGCGGCTTGAAAGCATTGAACGCCCCCATGGGCGGTGTCTTCAGAGCAGGGGAAGGTGACCCGGTTCGAGGCGGCTCCCGATGAGTTCGAACGACTTTCGCCGGCTGGCCGCGGCGATCGATCAGTACGTCCAACCGCTCGCGGCCCAGGGCGTGACCGACCCCGCCACCATCCTCCACCGGATGCTCGGCGACGTGCCCACGCTGCATCGCATCTGGCGCGGCACCTCCGACGCGCAACTCCGAGCCTTGGCCCAGGAATTCCCCGGCTTCCACCGCTACGCCCTCATCCTGGAAGTCGCGGCCGAAGCTGAACGCCGCAAGCCCTCGCGGCCCTACGACGGCTGGACGGCGCTTTCCGAAGCGGACCAACAGCACGGGGCTCGGCTCCTGACCACCGCCGCCACCCTGGAGCGGGGTTATACGGCCTTGCGGGGCGGCGCCCGAGGCCCTGGCGTGCGTGCGGGCCGCGTTCGCGCCCCTGGCGGAGGCCGCCGGATCCTCGACGTTCCGTTGAACGGGCTCAATCCGCCCAACCCCTCGTAAAGGTAAAAGTCAGAGAACGCGAAGGTAGCCTGGGTATCAATCCCAGGCGCTGCGCCGACCCGTACGCGCTTGCACAGCCTTCGTCTCGTCAGTTCAGCCGACTGTTGGGCAATCCGTCGGCCTGCGACAGAATTCGTCTCACCAGGCTTGCAGCGTTAGAATTCGCCGGAACAGCGAATCGCTGCCACTGATAGACAGGTGAATCGGGATGGAAAGCATTCAGTTTCGAAGCGTGGACGGCGCCTGAACTCACCAAGGGCGATCCGGTGACCTGGATGACGGTGGCCTTGACCGCCGTCGACCAGGGGGCGGTTAAGCGGATGCCAATGCGATTCAGGTATGGCCACGGATAGTCGCGACTGGCTCCGGTGTGCGTATCCCACTCAAATTCGGCCACCGCGACTTAGCCCGGCAACCCAGGAAAGGCCCTGTTGCGTTGCCCATGAGTAGACCGATAACGAAGAATTTGCTTTCGTGGGAGACCTGCGCAAAGTAATTTACGATCGCGTGGTCCAGTCAAAACGGACAGCACAATTCCCCGCCCCCTTAATTTATGCAGGAGATTCCATGGACAAAATCCCCTTGGCTGAAATGTTGATCGAGTTACGCGCGGAACTGGAACGGGCTCAGTTTGAAGGTGCCGGCAAACACATGCGGTTCAAGGTCGAGTCCATCGACTTGGAATTGCAAGTGACGGCATCGAAGGAAAAGGAGGGCGGCGGGGGATTCAAATTTTGGATTCTGAGCGGCGAGGGGAAAGCCAAAGCTGCCGCTGAATCTTTACAGAAACTGAATCTTAAGCTGCAAGCCATAGAGCTGGACCCGGCTACAGGGCAGGAGAAGCCGGCTTTAATTAGCGATGATCGGAAGGTAAAACCAGGACGCCCTAATCCCAAGAAAGATTAATAGCCTAGGGAGGCCCCATGACCGACAAGGCATTGATTGTGGCTATCCTGGTTCCAACGTTCGGGGCAAAGCGCGAAAAGCGTACCGAGTGGGAGGGGGCAATCGGCACCGGTTGTGCGGTACGAAATAATTTCATTCTGACCGCGCGTCACGTGGTCCGGCCTGACCGCCGGGATGCGGCGTTTCCGATCAAAATTTTATGGTGCCGCGGTTCCAACGGAGGTTCCGAATCAACCTGGGTTGATCTCCAACCGGATGAAGTTGCCATCCGTTGGGAAGGCGATGACGATACGGACGCGGCGCTGTTGGAGTGCCCGCGTCATCCGACCCTCAAGGACCTCCCCGATTATCAAATTCCCTCGTACCGCCCCAAAGGAAACAGCGAATGGGAAAGCCGCGGTTTTCCCGCGGCAAGTTTTATCGATGGGGAGACTTACGCGGGCGATTTTGTCGGCAAAGTCATGAGCATGGCGCGCGGTGACACGATGTTCAGTCTGTCCAGTCAGGTTAAAACGAATAAGCAGAAAGACTGGCGGGGTGCTTCCGGTATGCCGGTGATTGTCGACAAGGCAATCATCGGGTTGGTCAGCGCGGTTCCCGGCAATTACGACAACTCTGTTTTGCAGGCCGTACCTTCCAGCCGGTTACGCGCAAATGCCGAATTCTGCCGCCTTTTAGGGTATTCGTCGGCACCCGATACTCTGTTGATGGCACATCGATGGGTCATCCGAATACTTGAAAGCAGTGATGTGGCTACTCGGCATCTCGCTGCCGAGTTGGCACCCGCCTGCGGCGATTTGAATCCTTGCCGGGAGGCCATCGCGGATAAGGCATTCAATCTGCCCCTGCGGGAGTTGGTGGATCGAGCCTTGAAGGTGCAGGCGACCTTACGCCGAATCGCTCCCGCGGATGCCGACGTGATTACCCGGTTCGTTCAAGCGGTGTTACCGATCGGCCCCGACTCTCGCGAGGTCGAGAAAGTTCGGACGCCGGCTGCGGATGCGGATTGCAATCTCGTTCGGCTCGATGCGCATTCTCCAACCTTGGCCGAAATCATCATGGCCGCGGCCGATGGCCGTGAAACCCGGTTTCGCCCGCTGCTGGATCGGAAACAGCATCCACGGGGAGAGGGTTGTCTGCCGTTGCCGCCGGAGGGTGGGCGTGACCCCGACCGAAAGCAGAATGAACGGGATCTCGCCACGGAACTATTGGTCCAGCTCAACGAATCGCAAGGTACGAAGCTTGAGGATCTATTTCTGGGCCAGCTGAAATGCGTTTTACCCGAGGACTGGCAGAACCCCGCCCAGGATTTGACCGAGAGCGAGCGCCGCGAATTCGACGAAGGTTTGGTGGAAAAGATCCGCGAGGAACTGCGTTGTCTGGCATTGGGAAAAACCGACGGCGACGGCGGATTTACCTACTACTTTGTCGATGAAGCATCCAGCAAGTTGACGATGACACAGCGCGAGCAGCGCAAAGCCGCGCTTGAAAAACTGAAGGCCAAGTTTCCGGAAATCGTCTTTCTCAGCATGGCGGCCAGACCGGCCAAGCCTTGGGAAGAGCTGGACCCTTACGGGAATCTTCGTGCCTTGCTTTACATTGGAAGCTGACCGTCCATGGCTTTTCTCGAAATCGAACCGGACGATGTCGTCGAATTAGCCAGTTGCGGGGACAATCCCGAGGCTCGCCACCGGTTTGAGCTCCGGCAGGTCAGGGCGATCAATGCAGCGTTGGCGGCGGCGCGTCCGCTACTGGTGCGTGGGGAACCGGGTATTGGTAAGACGCAGCTAGCCCGGGCGGCGGCGAAAGCCTTAGGTTGGGCTTTCGTCCAGCAGGTGGTCGACTCACGTACCGAGTCCCGCGACCTGCTTTGGCACTTCGACGCGGTTGGGCGCTTGGCGAAGGCACAGGTGTTGGGTGCTCTTCAGTTGGGTTGCTCGCCACCGAACGCTGCCGATGGAACCGATCAGGACGATGCCGCACAGCGTGCTTTCGAATTACTGGAGCAGCGCTTGGCGCTTGACCACTTTTTGCATCCGCGGGCGCTTTGGTGGGCGTTCGCCTGGGACGACGCACTGAAACAAGCAACGAGAGTGCGCGCCGAACCCCCACCGCAATTGGACGGCGGGAGCGCGGCCAAAGGATGTGTGGTGTTGATCGACGAGATCGATAAAGCGGAAACCGACGTGCCGAACGGCCTGCTGGAAGCGCTCGGCGCCGGCCGGTTCACGCCGGAAGGGCGGGTTCAACCGGTAGAGGCTAGTAGCGGAGCGCGGCCCTTGGTCATCATCACCACCAACGAGGAACGAAGCCTTCCCGACGCATTCGTGCGCCGCTGCATGGTGCTCCAACTGGCCTTGCCCAAGGATCGCTCTAGCTTGATCGCGACGCTGGCAAAACGCGGTGAAACCCATTTCACCGATTACGCGAGCGGCAAACTCCAAACGACGCCGGCGGTCCTGCAGAAGGCGGCCACCCTGTTGGCTGATGATCGTGCGGAAGCTGAACGCCGCCATTGGCGGCCCTTGCCCGGCCAGGCGGAATATCTTGATCTGTTGCGCGCCGTCATCCGCCAAGCGCCCACCGACCCAAAGCGCCAGGCGCAGTTGCTCGACGACGTCGCGGAGTTCGCGCTTAAGAAGCACCGTGACGCGATGCATGATCGTCTCGACGCCGAGCATGACGGCAACCCCGCGAACTAAAGGCGTCGTCAGTCGCGCGGATTTACTCGACGCACTCGCCGCAGCCGACGGGGAGGCCATCGCTCATATCGCCGAGCAGCTAACACTGGAGCGTCGGCGAACGGAGCAGGAAGACCCTGTCGGCGAAAGCGGCCCGAACAGGTCGCCAGACCCGCTCACGCCGCCCCCCACGCCGCATTGGGCTCGCATCGCAGACGCCTTGTACGAGGCCGGGTTCTGGCGTCTGGAAAATTATGAAGCGCTCGTCCAGCCCACTCCGCAAACCACGGTCCGAGTGCCGCGTTATGAGCGGTGGGAGGCCAAACCGGACTTGCGCCCCGTCTTTCATCCGCTGGCGGCCTGGTCGGAACTCGCGCCTCGATTGCGGGACCTTCTTGCCGATTTCCACGAAAGCCACGCGCTCGATATCGATCTGACGGTTCAATACATGAGCCGGGGACGCATCCTCGACCGGTTCCCGCGACAAATTCGCCGCCGCTGGGGATCGAATCTTCTTCTGATTGAAGACCTTAGCCGCCGATTGATTCCCTACCGGCTGGATCAAGTTCTGGTGAGCGGAGCCTTGTCAAGATTGGTACCGGAGCATGCCCTGTTCCGCGTGACATTTCGGGAGAGTTTGGCGACGCTCGAACCGCGGGGATGCAACCGGCTCGCGTGGCCGCCGCCCCGCGATACCTGGGTCTTGGTGCTCGGTGATCTGGGTGCGTTCGCCCGCGAGGGCGAGGCCGTTCGCCGCCATTGGTTGGCGTTGGGCGAAGACCTGCGCGGTGCGGGCGCACACGCCATGGTGTTGTTTCCCGGGCCGATCGCCCGCTTTCCGGATGACTTGGCGGCTCTGTGGCGACCGGTGTCCTGGGAACGGCCCCGCGAACAGGACGACTGTAGCCTAGCGCAGCGGGCTGATCGGCTATTGAGGCTGGTGTCGCCGGCGGCGCGGCTCGAGCCCGGTTTGCTGCGGGCCGCGCGCCTGCTTCTGCCGGCGGAACAGGCGGACGCCGCGACCGAGGCCGATGTCTGGCAGCATCCCGATTTGCTGAGCGATTCGGCGGCTGGCGCAACCATCGATCTGGAAGCTGCCCGGCGTTTGCGCACGGCATTCGTCCAGGAGCCCTTGGCGTTACGCCGCGACCTGCTTCGGCTGATCAAAACCTGGCGGCGCGATCTGCCGCCGGAGATCTGGTACGACGAGTTGCTGAATGCGGATCCTGAAGCGCGCTCCGGGGATGACTTGAGTGTCGACCTGGAGAACGCCCGCGCTTATTTTCACGAGTTTTGCAGCGAGTTTTCCGTTGCCGAAAGTGCGGGGCTTTCAGAATATGATCGCGAGTGGCTGGAACGTATCCGCGTCCGCTCGACCGAGCACTTGTGGACCGATGAGGTCGTCGGGCCCCGCTTGGCGGCGCGAGCCGCCGAATTGGCGCGGGGTCAATCCACGGCGCGCTCGGATGCCATCCGGGCGCAAGACATCGATCCGGAAAATCTGCCGGAGCGTCGCTGGCGATTGATCCAACAGGCCGATTGCCTGACCGCCGTGCAGATTGAAAGCCCTTTCTCTGATCCAGGAGGGCTTCTAGCGGAACTGACCAGTCGCAGCGGCCGAGTCGATATCGAGCCGTTGGACGACCGCAATGCCTTTTGGGAAACCGGCCAACCCCCCACCTGGGCCTCCGACTGGGGCTGGGACGAGTACGGGGCCTGGGCCGAGTTTACCGTCGAAGCCCCGAACGCCAAACCCGTCACCCAGCGCCTGCGCTGGATTGAGCCGGGGCGGTTTCTCATGGGCTCGCCCGAGGCCGAGCCGGAGCGGTTTGATAGTGAAGGCCCCCAACACGAGGTGAGGATCGCCGAAGGCTATTGGCTGTTCGATACCGCTTGCACTCAAGCCTTGTGGCAGGCGGTGATGGGTGAGAATCCCAGTCAGTTCAACGGTGAGCAAAATCCGGTCGAAAGGGTGAGTTGGGCCGATACCCAAACATTCATCGAAAAACTGAACGTGTACCGGCCGGGCCTGAACCTGAGCTTGCCCAGCGAAGCGCAATGGGAATACGCCTGCCGCGCCGGTACCACAACACCGTTCAGCTTCGGCCCTAACGTCACACCCAAGCAGGTCAACTACGACGGGAATTATCCCTACCCCGGTGGCAAAAAGGGCGAATTTCGACAGCGAACCGTCGCGGTTAAATCGCTGCCCGCTAACGCTTGGGGCCTGTATGAAATGCACGGCAATGTCTTCGAATGGGTCGAAGACGCTTGGCACGAGTACTACGAGGGTGCTCCCAGCGCTGGCCGTCCCTGGCCAGCCGAAACGGCCCGCGCGGACCGCGTGGTTCGCGGGGGCTCCTGGCTCGACCCTGCGGGGTACTGCCGTTCCGCCTTCCGCGTCAGGAGCGTGCCCGACCTCCGCAGCCACCACCTTGGCTTTCGCTGTGCCCGAGTTCAGGGTCGTGAGCTCAAGCCCGGGGCGGAGCGCGCGGAGCGGCCGGAGCGGCCGGAGCCGGCGCGGACCGGCCCGCGGAGCGGATCAGGCCGGGCGGCGACGGATTCGGTCCGCTCCGCCCGGCGGCCCCCGTGGGCCTCCGATTGGGGCCGCGATGAATATGGCACCTGGGCCGAATTTACCGTTGATGCAAAGGACGGACGCAAGGTGAGCCAGCGCCTGCGTTGGATCGAGCCGGGGCGGTTTCGCATCGGCTCACCTGCGGATGAACCGGAACGGTTCGCTAACGAAGGGCCGCAACACGAGGTCATCCTGGCCGAAGGCTATTGGCTGTTCGATACCGCCTGCACACAAGCCCTGTGGCGGGCGGTGATGAATGAAAACCCCAGTCATTTCAAAGGCGATGAAAACCCGGTCGAAAGCATCAATTGGCACGAGGCGCAGGCCTTCATCGAAAAGCTGAACGACCGACTGCAAGGTCTGCAGTTGAGTCTGCCCAGCGAAGCGCAATGGGAATATGCCTGCAGGGCCGGCACCGAGACACCGTTTAGTTTCGGCGGCAACATTGACCCGGATCAAGTCAATTATATGGGGACCAACCCGTATGTGGGGGGCCGGACAGGCCTCTATCGGAAAAAAACGGTTCGGGTTAAAACCTTCCCCCCAAATGCGTGGGGACTATATGAAATGCACGGGAACGTCCTGGAATGGGTGCAAGATGGATGGCATCAAAGTTACCGAGGTGCACCCAGCGATGGCACGCCATGGCAAGAAGCGACCGCATCGGCGGCGCGGGTTTTTCGCGGCGGGTCGTGGTTCAGCTTTGGCAAGTACTGCCGCTCCGCCTACCGTGGGCAGTTCGAGCCCGACAAGCGTGAGAACTACCTGGGTTTTCGCTGTAGCGGAGTTCAGATATCAGAGGGGTCTCAACCTCCGCTGGAGCAACCGCTGTCGAGGGTCCTACGTCTGCCGTCCGACCGCTCGGTTGAACTGCCCCAGACCCCCGCCTTCCGCATCCTCACCGACCGCGAGCGGCTGACTTTCCGCAAGCTCGCTCAGCCCGACTGGGCCGATGCCCTGGGGCGCGACCGCTTTGGTTTGTGGGCTGACATTGCCGTCGAGCCCGTCCGGGGCGGAGAACCGGTCATCCAGCGCCTCCGCTGGATTCCGCCAGGCCGTTTCAACATGGGCTCGCCCGAGGACGAGCCGGGACGATACGATCACGAAGGTCCTCAGCACCTGGTCACGCTTGCCGAGGGCTTCTGGCTGTTCGATACGCTGTGCACGCAAGCGCTATGGGAGGCGGTGCTGGATGAGAATCCCAGCCGCTTCCAAGATCCGGAACGTCCGGTGGAGCGAGTCAGTTGGGACGATGTCCAGCAGCGGTTTCTGCCCGCCCTGAACGAGCGCCTGCCGGGGTTTGGTTTGCCGAGCGAAGCCCAATGGGAATATGCCTGCCGCGTCGGGTCCGAAACCGCGCTGTATAGCGGTCCGATCGAGATTCGCGGCGACATGGATGCCCCGGCCCTTGACCCCATCGCCTGGTACGGCGGCAACAGCGGCGTCGAGTTTGACCTTGCGGATGGCGAAGACAGCACCACCGGTTGGTGGGAGGGCAAGCAGAAACAACACGACCATCGGCTTGCCGGTACGCGTAAGGTCAAACTCAAACAAGCGAACGCCTGGGGACTCTATGACATGCTGGGCAATGTCTGGGAATGGACCGAGGACGAATGGCACGAGAACTATGAAGGTGCGCCGAGCGACGGTAGTCCCTGGCAAACTGAAACGGCCCGCGCGAGCCGCGTGGTTCGCGGGGGCTCCTGGTACGACCCTGCGAGGTTCTGCCGTTCCGCCTGCCGCTACGGGTACGAGCCCGACAACCGCAACCGCAACCTTGGCTTTCGCTGTGCCCGAGTTCAGGGTCGTGAGCTCCAGCAGGCGGCGGAGCCGAAGGAGCGGCCGAAGCCGGCGCGGCCCGGCCCGCGGAGCGGATCAGGCCGGGCGGCGACGGATTCGGGCCGCTCCGCGCCGCGCAAGCGGCGGAAATAGCGGCGGTGTGCCGCTGACCACCCTAGCGCCCTGCCATGCGGCTGCGATTCTTCACCATCCCGATTCACGGCGGCGATGACACCACCGAGGACCTCAACCGGTTTCTCGCCGGACACCGGGTCGTAGCCGTCGACCGGCAACTGGTCCACGATGGCCAGAACAGTGTTTGGGCGGTGTGCGTCGCCTACGAGATGGCCGGCGACAGCCGTCCGGGTTCAGGGATCGAGCGGGGAAAACGCGGCAAGGTCGATTACCGCGAGGTATTGAGTGAAGCCGACTTCACCGTTTATGCGCAGTTGCGGAGTCTCCGCAAGCAATTGGCGGAGCAGGACGGCGTACCGGCCTACGCGCTGTTCACCAACGAGCAGATGGCGGAGATGGTTCAGCGGCGCGTGAGCAGCCTAACGGCGTTACGCGAGATTGCCGGCGTCGGCGAAGCGCGCGCCGAGAAGTACGGTGAAGCCTTTCTGGCCATCTTGCGTGCAACCTTGCATCCACCCACCGAATCACCCGCCACGGACCATGAAACGTAGCGCCCTGAGCCTGGAGACCGTGGCCGACTGGCACAACCTCAGCGCCGCCTTCCAGCGGGCTGCCTTGGGAAAGGGTCAGCGGCCGGAAGTCCGGCGTTTTGGTGCCCGTCTTGATCTGGAGTTGGCCCGGCTCCGCGAGGACATCCTGGCCGGCACGATAGCGCTGGGCGATGCCCGCCGCTTTCACATCCACGACCCCAAGCCGCGCATCATCCATGCACCCTGCTTCCGCGAGCGGGTGCTGCATCACGCCTTGATGGCCCATACCGGGCCGGTGTTGGATCGGGCCCTGATTGACGACACCTATGCCTGCCGCGTCGGCAAGGGCGCGCTGGCCGCAGTCCAGCGGGCGCAGAAATATGTCCGCCGTTGGCCGTGGTTCGGCAAGATCGATATCCGCGCTTACTTCGCCAACATCGATCACGAGGTGCTCCGCGAACAGCTCGCCCGGCGCTTTAAAAATCCGGCCCTTCTGGCGCTCATGGGGCGCATCATCGCCGCCCACGAGACCGCATCGGGCAAGGGCTTGCCCATCGGCGCGCTGACCTCACAGCAGTTCGCCAATTATTACCTGTCCGGGCTCGACCGCTTTCTGCTGGAAACCTGCCGGGTCAACGGCGTGGTGCGATATATGGATGATCTGGTGTGGTGGGGCGAGGATCGGGACAGCGTCCGGCGAGTCCTCGATCAAGCCACCGCCTTTGCCGCCGAACGGCTCAAGCTCGAGGTCAAGCGCCCGACCCTGATGGGCCGCAGCCTCCACGGGTTACCCCTCTGCGGCTATCGCATCCTGCCGGGGGCTATCCGCCTGTCGCGGCGCCGCAAACGGCGCTATGCCGACGTCCGCCGGCAGTGGGAGCAGGCCTATTGCGCCGGGGCCATCGATGCCACTAGCTTACAAGCCGGTTATGCCTCGGCGCTGGCCATTTCTCTGCACGCCGATGCCGCCGCTTGGCGGCGCGAGCAGTTGCGCCGCAGTCCCCTTGCCGAGCTCCTTCTGGCGCTGTAATGTCAAACGTGGGGAGAGGGGTCGGAATGGCCCGCGCGAACCGCGTGGTTCGCGGGGGCTCCTGGAACAACCCTGCGAGGAACTGCCGTTCCGCATACCGCAACAGGAACGAGCCCGACAACCGCAACCACAACCTTGGCTTTCGCTGTGCCCGAGCTCACGACGAAGCTGGAAGGCTTCGACCTGAACAGACCGCTCTCCCCGGCGGGCAACCGCCGAAACGCAAGGGCCGCCGGTGTGTCAGTAGCGTGGAGCAGAAGCCCCGCGAACGCTCGCCGGTGGGCCGACTCGCCCATCGAGATGTTTCCCATCGGAAGGTCCGCACATGATCCCGGTAGAACCCTGCATGGCGCGCTGGCGGATGCTGCCCGAACCTCTGGAAGTCCGGGTACCTTCCGACTGGGAGAAACACCCCATCACCCGTCCGCCCCGTGACGGGGCCAGTGTTGCCTGTTGGCGGAGTTGCCGCTGCATCGCCACGATCCCCTCGACCGCGCGCGGGTTTGTCAGCCGCTGGCACCCCCCCGGACCTTCGTCACCATTGATCCAACCGTCTGCGCCGATCCGAGGGCAACGCACTGATTTTTTCCTCCCATGATCCGGACTTCGCCACACCCGACCGCGCCCATCATCGATACCGCCTGGCACCCCCTGGTCAGCGGCAACCCGCCCGCCTGGGCCAGCGAATGGGGCCAGGACCGGCGCAGCGTGTTCGTGGCCTTTACCCTCGATGGCGTCACCCAGTATCTGCGCTGGATAAGGCCGGGACGCTTCCTGATGGGTTCGCCCGAGGACGAACCGGGACGCTGGGAGAGCGAAGGCCCGCAGCATCCGGTCACGATCCGCGAGGGTTTCTGGCTGTTTGAAACACCCTGCACCCAAGCGCTGTGGCAAGCGGTGATGGGCAGCAATCCCAGTTATTTCAAAAGCCCGGCCCGGCCGGTGGAAATGGTGAGCTGGCAGGACGTCCAGGCATTTCTCCAAAAGCTCAACGCCCGCATTTCAGGACTGAATCTGACTTTGCCCAGCGAAGCCCAATGGGAGTACGCCTGTCGAGCCGGGACGGAGACGGCGCTCTATAACGGGCCGATTGAGATTCTTGGCGACAATAACGCGCCGGCTCTCGACCCGATCGCCTGGTACGGCGGGAATAGCGGTGAAAACTATGAGCTGAGCGAGGGGGTTGACTCATCGGATTGGCCCGAGAAGCAATATCCCCATACCCAAGCCGGCACCCACCCGGTCAAGAAGCGCAAATACAACCCCTGGGGACTCTATGACATGCTGGGCAATGTGTTCGAATGGGTCGAGGACACCTGGCACGAGAACTACGAAGGCGCGCCGAGCGATGGCAGTCCCTGGTTAGCCGACGACGCCCGCGCGGACCGCGTGGTTCGCGGGGGCTCCTGGTACGACCCTGCGAGGTTCTGCCGTTCCGCATTCCGCCTCAGGGGCGGGCCCGCCGACCGCTACCACTACCTTGGCTTTCGCTGTGCCCGAGTTCAGTCGTGAGCTCAGGCAGGTCCAGGCCGGCGGAGCGCCGGTCCCTGGAGCGGCCCGGCCCGCGGAGCGGATCAGGCCGGGCGGCGGAAGGGACCGGGCGCGGGCTGAGTGTGGTCCGCCGAGGTGTTGTGCCTGCGCTTTCGCGGACCGGCGCGAATGAACCCTTCGTTAATAGATGACCTCGAACATCGCGCTGTCCTCCGGCCGCGTCTGCCGGCTGTCGTCCGCGACCTCCACAACCGGGCTGCTTTGCTCCAAGGACACCCACCGGTTGGAGGCGGCGGAGCCGCTCGGTCGACGTGGGGTGGCCATCCTCCTTCGCTTTCAAACGGCGACGGGTCATACGCACCCCCATCTGCAACCGGTAGTGGAAAACTACGCCGGTGTGTAGCACGCATTGGGCCAGACCGACGCGCACATTCAGACGGAATTGAAAACGCCACGGGCTGGACCTTTCGCCGCTTCACCTTCTGTGACGCTGCCGGAACGCTCGGCCCGACGCGCTGAGGAACCCTGAAGGGAGTGGTCCGGTGCCCGGATTTGAACAGGGTTTCCACATTTTTTCCGTACGGCTGCTGGAGACCCCTGTTAATGCAGGCCTTTAGACCCACCTGTCCCTGCCTTGCCAAGGCAGGGGCGCGAAGAACCACCTTCTTTATTAACCGGGCCCTTAACAGGCTGTTGAAAATCGCCCGGATGCCTTCGGCCTTTTTCCCTTGGAATGGGAGTTTGCCCCTTCCAAACCTCTGATCCGGACGGAAAACCCGGTTTGAGCGAGTTATAAGGCTCTTTTTCGGAGCCTGTTCCGCCGTTCGGCGGATTTCAGGCGCACGCCGGCCTAGGCGGTCGACCCCCTTCAGCCGAACAGGCCGCCCATCCGGGTCAGGTTGTAGGCGGCGAAGGTGAACACGGTTTGCGCCGTGACCTTGGCCAATCCCCGGAACCGAGCCTTGCGCAAGCCGCCAACGGTCTTCGACCCACCGAACACTTCCTCTATCCGCTTGCGAATTTGCAGGCTGGTGCGGTACCCGGCGTGCCGGGTGGTCCGGCCATCAATAGCAGAACCTTTCGCCTTCTGGGCCACATGCGGGGTCACCCGTTCCTTCCGCATGGCACCGACGAACTCCGGTCCATCGTAGGCTTTGTCCGCGCCCAGGGTGGCTCCCGGTTTCCGGACGGTGCGGCGGACGAGCGTCTTGGCGGCTTCCCGCTCCGCCGTGCCGGTCGCCGGAGTCACCGCGACATCGACGACCAGGCCGGTGCGGTTCTCCATCAGCGCATGGCCCATGAAGCACAGTTGCGCTTTGTCGCCCTCGCTCTTCTTGTAGAGTTGGGCGTCGGGATCGGTGGTCGAGGCGTGGGTGTCGTTGCGGCGCAGATCGCCCTTGAAATCCACCGTGGGGTTCCGGCCGCCGCCCTCGGGCGGCGGCGACGAGCCGTCTTTGCGGACGAAGCTTTTCATCGAGGCTCAGGCTTCGATCAAGGTGCCATCCACCGAGAAGTGTTCGTCGGACAGCAAGTCCTGCCATTCCGCGAACAACACGACCCGCTCAAAGAACAGCCGGGTGATCCGCTCGTTCAGCAGGCGGTCGCGGTTGGCGCTGAAGGTCGAGTGATCCCACACCGGATCGTCCAGGGTGAGGCCCACAAACCAGCGGTACAGCAGGTTGAAATCGAGGTGTTGGACGAGTTGCCGCTCGGAGCGAATGGAGAACAGGACTTGCAGCAAACTGGCGCGGAGCAGGCGTTCCGGGGGAATGGATTCGCGTCCAGTACGGGCATAGAGGCCCGCGAAGTCCTCATCCATCGTTTGGAGCAGCACATCCACCACGCCGCGGAGTTTGCGGAGGGGATGCGCTTTCGGAATCCGCTCTTCCAGGGTCCGGTAGCTGAAGAGTTCGGCTTGGGTCAGGTCGAAACCGCGCATGGGAACGTCCGGAGTATCTTCTGAAGGATACTATTTTACCATTGAATACATTGACTTAGGCCGCTTCTGGCAGTTTCGGCAGAAGCCGCCCCCCGTTTTCAGGCGGTTTGGGGGCGGGAGAAAATCAACAGCCTGTTAAATCTGCTGCTCACATTTCGTCGAAAGTCCTTGAATTAAAAGAGGTGGCGAGACAGGTATTTAGGGGCCTACTTGATAAAAGGCCATTCTGCTGACAAGGCAGTAGCCATCTCCTAAAGCCTCCGCCAATCCGACACGATCTGAAGTAATGTCAGTTTAGACAGTTTCACAAGCATAACTCATCGCAGTGGAAAGCCAGCGCTTACCTGGAGTGTACACGCAACGCTTTCATATTTCTGTAGCCGACTTCCCGGACAATATCTGAACAATTGTGGACTATCAAGACCATCACGAAACAAAGCATACCGGAGATTACACCGATATCTACGAGAAGCGATTAGAGGGTAATGACGGTACGGCGACAGCTTCTGTAAAGGGAAAAATTGCCAGATAATACATACCAATCCGGTAAGGTATTAGCCTCGAGCTACGGCAAACTTAAAGCAATTTACCACCAAAAAGTTCACAAAAAGAAAGTAATTTTTTCATACCACTTTCGAAACTCATGACTTATTCTTTCGACCAACAAAAGGGATCGAGGAATGCTGATTTTTATATTATGTTTTTAATATTACATCATTGTTCAGCAGTGCTTTGGAACAAAATGCAAGGCAAACACGAGCGTGATGTTGTCTGTGCAAGGGAATGTAATCTTGAAGCGCAGTGATGGCTATATTTTGGTTCAAATTCAATTTTAGAAAATAATCATTTTTGACGAGAGGAAATGATCAATGACGGAATTAAAAGCAGGAATACGAGCAGTAATGGTAAGTTATGTTGCTTTAGCATTTATACCAGCAACCGGGTATTGTGAGAAATCGTTCGATCATCACTCGCCGTCAGTTAGCAAAAAGTTACCGAATGCAACACAGGGTCCTCTATGGCCGCCAAGCGAATTAGTCGATAAGGATGGAAATTTCATCATGGTTGGCACTGGATTGTTAGAAACCTCGCCAGGTGTAGTTGCTCCAGTACCGAACCAAGCATTATTGGTATCAAAAGATACCATTCCACCACTCGATAAAGCCGGTAAAGAGGACTTCACGAAGCCTCTCGGTGCTCCATATAAAGTTATCAGGCCCCTAAATTTATTGCCAGGAAGTGCAGATCTAAAAAAGGAGCTATATAGCGTTTCATTTGGGCCATTTTCTGGAGAATTTGGAGGTGGGCAACGTATACCAGCAGCCACGGACACGCGCTATAACCTGAATATGGCAAGGCCGTCGTGTCTGGAGGTTTTCCCTTCGGAGTCGCAGAAATTAACATTCGTAAGGCCAAGTTTCCCATTAAGTAAAGCACCAATAAATGGATTTCAAGGTGACCAAATAGCCTATGACGTTGATACCGGTAAACCGTATGACCCAATGACTGCATCTGGGCTGGGTTGCGGAGATGGTTGCCCAGGTGAAAACAATGTCGATCAAAGACGCAGCACTCCTATAACACTTGGCGACTGGTTGAAAGGCGAAGCGCAGATGAAGATAACGCTCACGCAATACAACCGGCAAGTTAAGGCTTATACCGCAGCTCGTTTCGACCTCAAAGTGAAGAAGTTATTGCCAAATGCGGTTTACACCGTTTGGGCAGTCCGAAAAAACGCGATGTTGCCACGCCCTGACGAAAGGCTGCCGACCCCACTTGGAGTTTCTAATACAATTATTACGGATAGTAGCGGGAATGGACGCTTGAGTGTAACTTTGAATAACCCGTTTCCGGACCCAGCATCAGACGAAAAAGGCCAGCGGATCATGGTGGTTGCTGTTGTTTTCCATTCTGATTATCAAAACTGGGGAGCTTGTCCCGCACACTTTGGACCAGGCGTTGATGTCCACCAGGTATTTAATTCATCGGCCGACGGAACTATGGATATCACAAGCTTTGTGACAAAGGAACCGCAATAGCTTAATGATAGAGACGAAATGGTCTTTTGACATCAAAACATTCAAAAGACCATTTGTCCTGCTTGAAAGTCCCTGAATATTGCCACTGAGAAAGTATTTTATTTCTTAAAGGCGGGCGGAAGGCAAATTGGTCACAGATATATTGTGGCTTTCGATGTATGCTCGTTCCATACAACGCGATCAGAAGCGAAGGAAATATCAGTAGGGTTGAGAGGCTATGCGCGACAAAGCTGAATATTGTAACGCCAAGCTGAGAAGCTGGCTTGATGTCCAGAAATCTATTGGCAAAAAGATCGCTGGAAATGAAAAAGGAAAATATCTTGGACAGATGTCTAAGTCATTTCCATTTTACACTGTCCTAGATTGCTATAGGGAATTGGGAAAGCATTTTGTTCCTGACGCTGTCTGTCAGACTCTTGCGGATATTCACAATCACATGAAGAACGAGCAGGTGGTAATCGACTTTTCAAAAGGTCGAGATCACCAATATGATCATACCAGATTATTGATGGATTTCTTATGTAGTTGCATCGATAAGCATTTAAACGTATATGAGTATAAGTCATATATTGCGCTGCCTGTTTTTCTTGATAACAGTCTCCCGCTTCGCTCGAACTTCATCTCAGCTTTGCTGTCGAGAGTTTCTTTATTCAAGGCTTTGCTTTATGACAATTATTTATTTGAGGCGCGATCTTTTCTTGGTCATGAAATTTACACGCAAGATCGGCGCAGCGATTTGGTGATTATCCAGCGCCTACAGAATATTACCCGTGCCTTGACGGCGTTTGCAGACATTATGGCATCAATTTGTGGAGTCAATCCTGACGAACGTGCGACGTTGAGCCTTCTTGAGGATTGTCATCTCGGTTTGATTGATGGGGAGTCCGTCTCAAGAGGGATTGCTACTGTTGAAATGTTACGTGAAATTAATTCAGCAGAACTACAATTACCTATTAGTCTCATTTTAGATTTATCCATGTTGCCAGTCTTTGTAAATCATGAAGAGTATAACTTCATCAGGATGCTTCAGGTTTTTGAGGTGATATTCAGTATAGTCATACTAGGCCTGGAAGGCGCGATAAATTTCATTTGTGAATCTAATGTAAAAAAAGCAACCTACTGTCTCAAAATTCTTTGTTCTATATTTAGAATAGATGTTCATTTATTCCGTATCCTAAAAACTATGCCTAAGGAAGATTTTCAGATATTTAGGAATTATACGGAAGGGGCAAGTGCTATTCAGTCGCCTCAGTATAAGATGATCGAGGTACTAATTGGAAAGCCAAGTACGTCCAGGCTTGATTCCCCTGCGTTCCGCTATGTGCCTGAAATTAGGGTCTTTCTTGAAAGATCAGGGCTTAGCTTGGAGCAGGTATTGAGAAGTCGCTATCCACATACTGAATACGGTATCGATATTGATTCTATAAGTACACAAGATGATTTTGAACTTTTGCGGCAAATAAACCTTCTAGACAATGCGATATTAGATTGGAAAAAAAGACACTTTGGAATTGCGCATCACATGATCGGCACAGCGAAAGGGACTGGCGATACCGACGGAATAAGTTATCTTGCCAAATTTAAGCAGGAGTTATTTTTTCCCGCCTTGGAGTTTGCATTGAGGAAAAATAGGCCGGTATATGACACGGAGGTTGAGTTGCATGAAGTATCATAATCCTCATTTTATAGCGATGGGGAGCTACCTCCCGGAACAAGTGATCAGCAACGACTATTTCACGGAAGCAGTGGCTGCGTCCGACCTAGAGGGTGAAGTATTTTTCAAAGGAGTGAGCGAGCGTCGATGGGCCAGCCCACATGAAACATCCGTTTATATGGGTACGATGGCTGGGCAGGACTTATTAGCAAAGACTGGCTCAGATCCAGGGGGATAGATCTTATCATCGCCTCGGCGTTAATCGACGACCACCTGTTGCCTCATGTTGCCTGCGGCATCCAATATGGTCTAAATGCACGCAACGCGACAGCTATTACTCTTGATACCGGATGTGCATCATTTGTTTCAGGCATTATTTACGCAAGTGCTTTAATTCGTTCCGGCTTTTTTAACAGAATCTTATTGATATCTGTTTCGAACTTTGCAGGTAGAGTTCAAGGTAAGTTAAAGGATCGATCTGCCGTTATTCCTGGAGACGGAGCTGCTGCTCTGTTGATCGAGGGCAGGGAAGACACTCCTGACGGGCTTTTAGGATGGTGGGAAAAAAGCTTCGGTGAGCATTATGGGTATTTTGGCATTCACCCTTACAACACTCGAGGGGACGAAGTCAGTCTATGGGAAGCTCATAATGGCATTCGGTTTAGTTTCGATGGAGGTATGGTTGACTCTATCAAAAGCAACTCCCGGAGCTTAGTTCCCATGGCGTTGAAGGAGGCATTACACCGGAGCGGTCGTACGATTAATGAGGTCGACCTTGTGCTTACTCATCAGCCAAACCGTTATTTAATTGACTACTGGCGCCAATCCATTGGAGTTTGCAAAGGGAAAGCGCACGATACGTTGGAACGCTACGGAAATATGTTTCAAGCATCTATTCCTGTAACCCTTGAAGATGCCATCATCCAAGGCAAGGTAAAAAGTGGTGATGTGGTTGCCATGGCTAGCTTTGCTTTCGCGGGTGAGCTTGCATCGTCGGCAGTGATCCGGTGGGACTAGTTCAAAATATCCTGGGTCTCGTATTTTAACGCAATATTGTTTTGTGGAGTTAATCATGGTAGGAAATCGGGCAGCTTTCAGAGAAGTCCCCATGGATCGTGTCATGCCATTAGATTGCATTGATGGTTTGATCCGAATGGAGACCCACACTGGCGAAGATGTGATGCGAATCGTTGGCGAACGCTACGCAGAGACAATTACCCATGCGGAAGCGCATGAACATTTTATTACCCTGACTCGATATGTGCCGTTGCCACTTGATTATGTTTTCAACTATCTGGCCCAAGTCCCGAATATTGAGGAGTTCACACTTTCATTGCGAAATTTCAAGCTGTGCCCGGGCAGGGATGGTCTTTGGAAGGGCGAGGAGCATTTCAAGAAGGGCACGAAAATTTATTTGAAATGCATTGCCAACCGAGAGTCAGGTTGCATTGACCACCCTTGTGCATGGGAAAACTCTGAAAACCTTTGGAGTTATTATGCATTTCGGCTGTTTGATGCGAAACGGGTCATGGACCGACCGGGAACGGTGATTCAGTGGACTAACTTCCCGCATAGGCATTACCAGGAGGGTGGGCCGTTTAAAGAATTAATTGATGCATTTCCAAGATTTTACGAGATTCACGGCATAGAGCTAGATAATCTGGTTAAAATCTTAGAGGCGAGATTTAAATATGAATATGGATATTTACTAACGGACAATTTGCCTGGAGGTCTGTAAGCCTGTGCAATCCTATCGCGTGTCTGATGGAATCGTTGAACGGCTACGTGACTACGGAATCCATTATTTTTTCGGCGTGAGCGGCGCAAACATCGAGCCGATCCATGATTCTATTCACCTGTATGGGCAGGGGTTGCTTCACTCTGTTCTGGCCAAACACGAATCCGGTGCTGGATTCATGGCCGACGCTCACGCACGCATTTATAGGACTTTAGGGGTTTGTGGATCGACATCCGGTGGCGGTATGCTCAACTTGTTGACCGCCGTCGCGGAGGCCAATGTATCGTCAGTTCCGTTGCTGGCCCTTGTGGGCCAGCCCCCTACCCATCTTTGGGGAAAGGGAGCCTTCCAAGATTCGTCTGGATTTGGTAGGGCTCCTGACGCGGTCGGGTTGTTTGCTGCCGTTTCAAAATTCACTCGCCTTGTTACGCGTTCAAGTGATGCCTTAGGAGTTTTAGATGATGCGATATCTGTCGCGACATCTGGAAGACCCGGTGCGAGTGTGATTTTGCTGCCTCGCGATGTTCTGCTGGAGCCCATTCCAAGATCTTTCGAGCAGATTAGAAATAGTTCGAGCATCTCGGTGTACCCATCACCGGCCCCCGCACTCGTGGAGGCGGTGGCCGACGCGATGATTACGGCGAAGCGGCCTTTGTTAGTTGCGGGGCAAGGTCTTCAGAGAAGCCCTAGGGGTCAGCGGCAAGTTCTCGAATTTGCGGAAGCCTTTACTATACCCGTTGTTGTCAGTTTGTCTGGGAAAGGTTCCTTCCCCAATCGACATCATCTTTTTGGCGGCGTCTTGAGTGCGTCGGGTGATCAACGGGCCATCCATTTGTTGGGGGAGTCCGATTTAGTGATCGTCGTTGGCGCAGGACTCAACGTCATGACGCGAGAGCCAGTGAAGGATTTACTGAAAAACAAGCGGATTGCATACATCAATATCGAAGAAGATTACATTGACAATATTGTGCCCGCTGCTCTTAAGTTGACTGGCGATGCAGGTGAATGCCTATCAGCCTTACGCAGCGCTATCAATTTCAGAGCTGCGGACAGACCTGAAAGTATGGGGCACAATTCTGATAAAACGGGATGGCAAGCAAAGTTGGTTTTCCCGTCTAGAGAAACTGCATCTCCAGACCTACAGGATGCGAGGCTTACCATGCGTGAGGCGGTGGAAACCATTAGGCCACTTATTCCTATTCATGCGAATCTACTAATAGATGCGGGAAACGCTGGCGCTACAGGCTGCCATCTATTGCCGTGTCCAGATGATGGTGCTTTTGTCACCGCGCTTGGAATGGGGGGCATGGGTTGGGCTGTGGCCGGATCGGTCGGAGCAGCGATGTCCCCGATTCCAGGGGAAACGAGGTTAACTGTCGTGATTGCCGGTGATGGTGCCTTACTGATGAACGGTAGCGAAATTAACACAATCGTTTCCAATCATTTGCCGGTGATCCTGGTTGTCCTGAATAACGCCTCCCATGGGATGTGCGTGACACGCCAGAAACTCTATTTCAATGGTCGATTGGAGGCAGTGGAATACCCCCAGGTTGATCTTGCCGGATACGCTAAGAGTTTGGCTGGAGATTCGGGAATACTTGCAAAGGAAGTCCGAACATCGGAAGAATTGCATAATGCGTTTATAGAGGTACTAGAGCGACGGGGACCGGCTTTACTTGATGTTCAAGTGACACAATATGAAATACCACCATTTGCACCGTTTTTACACGCTGCCCAGATGGTACGAAAAGAGCGGGCGTTGCAGTCGGCTTAAATTTGTAGACAGTCTTTAGAAGACAATTTAACACTAATGGAAGGTGTTTTAGGTTCTCTTTGTATTCATTTTATAATCCTTGGAGATTTGTTATGTTAGTTCCGATCACCGGCGGATGCGCATGTCGGGCAGTGCGTTATGAAGTTTCGACGGTTCCGGCCTTTTCGGGTAATTGCCACTGCCGCGATTGCCAACAGGCGACAGGTAGCGCGTTTGCACCAAGCATGTTTGTACCTTCAAATATGGTCAAAATATCGGGTGAGGTTAAATATTTTGAGACTAGTGGCAGTAGCGGGTTATCAGTGCAAAGAGGGTTTTGTCCGAGCTGCGGGTCTAGTCTGTTTGGGAAAGCTGAAGCTATGCCAGGAATGTTGGGGATACTCGCGGGAAGCCTGGACAGGCCGGAGGAATATCGTCCTTCTATGGATATCTTCACCCGCAGTGCTCAACCTTGGGATATTATGAATCCTGAGCTACCAAAATTTGAGGGAATGCCAGAGAAATAATAGTAGGGACTGCAAGAAGGTTTACTAAATAGTGCTCAACTAATGGTTGATTTTCCGCGATGTCTAGCCAATCCAGTTGAAGGGCATGAGTCAGCAGGGCGATTGAATTTGACTTGTGCATTTATCGGAAAATCAATGGCGTAAGCTACAAACGCGAACTACCTACAATATTCAAGCCATTGATTTCAGGTGTCTTTTTTCCGTCATGCGATTGCCCTGCATGAGTCAGCAGAATTGAGTCTCCGCTTACATCCACTCCGCAAGTTCCAATGCGCTAGCCACGAATCGATGCTGATTTTGCCGGCACCGCCAAACAGCGGAGGCAGGAACGGGTCCCCTCAGAAGTCGGACGCTAAAGTACGTTTAGAGCTGCGGACGCCAACCATGACAGGGCTTTGTGCTTCACTGACCTCGGTCGAAGGTCGTTGTGACCGTTCTCGAAACTCGGCCCTTCTGCCAGCCAGATGCGAGGCTGGATTTCGAGAATAGTCCGCCCAGGTCAGTACTTGTGACTTTCACCGGTAAATGGCGGGCTTTCTTCAGCGCTATTTGGCGCTGGTAGGCACTGAGTCTCTAGAAGGTGTCCGTAAGAGGCGTTCAGCGGACGGTCTGGAACGGACGCCCGTCCGCCCGGTTGATGCGGCCACCGCTGTCTCAATGAGGGACCCGTAATCGTACGTTCATGACCCCCTTGACCATCGGCTATGCCCGCTGCTCGACCGACAAGCAGGACCTCGCCGCGCAACGGGCGGCGCTTGAACAGCTCGGGGTTCCCCCGGAGCGCATCTACACCGACCACGGCCTGACCGGGACAACCCGGGCGCGGCCCGGCTTGGACCAGGCCCTGGCCGCCGTCCGGGCCGGCGACACGCTGGTCGTGCCGAAATTGGACCGCCTCGCGCGTTCCGTACCCGATGCCCGTGCGATTGCCGATGCGCTGGTCGAGCGCGGCGTCAAACTGGCGCTCGGCGCGAGCGTCTACGACCCCGCCGATCCCCTGGGCAAGATGTTTTTCAACATTCTCGCGACCTTCGCGGAATTCGAGGCGGATCTGATTCGCCTCCGCACCCGCGAGGGCATGGCGATCGCCCGCGCCAAGGGCAAGCTGCGCGGCAAAGCGCCGAAGCTCTCGGAGCGGCAACAAAACGAGCTGCGCCGGATGCACGCCACCGGCGACTACTCCATCCGCGATCTCGCCGAGGTGTTCTCCGTGTCCCGGCCGACCGTTTACCGCACCCTTCAGCGCGTCAAATAGCGCTGGAGATTTCGCGCCATTTATCGGTGAAAGTCACAGAACTGGCGCGGGCCGTGTTCTCACGAAGGCTTCTCAAAAATGATCGGATACCGTTGGCGAATGGGGGAGCACGACCGTGGAGGCGCTGACTCTAAGCGGCATGTTTTTCCTGCTGCCCACCTGAGGCAAGGATTTCCCGATGTCGCTTCACCTCCTACCCCTCGAATCCGTTCCGGCGCAGACCGCTGCCGTGGCGCATGCCGTTTTCCCGCACGGCCATCCGTACCTGACCTTGCGCGATGTGTTCGGTCCGCTCTATCACGACGAAACGTTTGCCGATCTCTTTCCTCAGCAAGGGCAACCGGCCTTGTTGCCCTGGCGGTTGGCGGTGATCACGGTGCTACAGTTTCGGGAAAACCTGCCGGACCGTCAGGCTGCCGACGCCGTGCGCAGCCGCATCGACTGGAAATACCTGCTGGGCCTGGAACTCACCGATCCGGGGTTCGATTTCTCGGTCCTCTCGGAATTTCGGGCTCGCCTGATCGACGGGACCGCAGAGTACCGGTTGCTGGACCTACTGCTCGACACCTGCCGGCAGCGGGGTTTGCTGAATGCCCGCGGCCGGCAGCGAACCGATTCGACGCATGTTCTGGCCGCCGTCCGCGAGCTCGGCCGGCTGGAACTGGTTGGCGAGACCTTGCGCGCGGCGCTGAACGAAATCGCCACGGTGGCCCCGGACTGGCTGCAGCGCGTCGTGCCGAACGCCTGGTATGACCGGTATGGGCGGCGAATCGAGGATAGCCGGCTCCCGCGGTCAACGCCGGAACGGGCGCAGTACGGCCAGACGGTGGGTGAAGATGGGCAATATTTGCTGGATCTTTTGGACACACCCGAGGCCCTGCCGGAGCTCCGGCAATTGCCGAAAGTGGCGATATTGCGCATCGCGTGGGCACGGCACTATGCCCGGGTCGAGGGCGATCCCGATCATCCTATCCAGGTGCGCTTCAAGACCGATCGCGACGTGACGAAGGCCCCAGAGCGGGTGGAATCGCCCTACGATCCGGAGGCCCGTTACCGAAGCAAACGTGGCCTGCACTGGACCGGCTATATGGTTCATGTGAGTGAGACCTGTGAAGCCGAGCATGCGCACTTGATTACTCACGTCCATACGACACCGGCCGATGTCCATGAAGCCCTTTGCACCGCCTCCATTCATCAGGCGCTGGCAGATAAGGCTCTGCTCCCGCGGGAACATCTCGTCGATGCGGCCTATGTCTCCGCGGAATTGCTCGTGCAGAGCCAAACCCAGTACGGAATTGACTTAGTCGGGCCACCCCGTGGCAATCCAAACTGGCAAACCCGCGTCGAAGGCGCCTACTCCACCGACCAGTTTGTGATCGATTGGGAGCGGCGCGAGGCCCGCTGTCCGCAGAACGTCATCTCGACCCGCTGGCGCGATGACACCTGTCGAGATGGGCAGCCCTATCACTTGGTGTATTTTCCACGCGAAGCGTGCCGTGCCTGTCCCGCCCGGTCTCTTTGTACTCGGCATGCCACGGAGCCCCGCCGCCTGTATGTGCAGGCTCGGCCGGAGTACGAGGCCCTACAGGCTGCCCGGCACCGCCTCAAGAGCGAGGACGGGCAGGAACTCTATGCGCAGCGTGCCGGTATCGAAGGAACGCTGTCGCAGGGCGTTCGCGCCTTCGGCCTACGGAAAACCCGCTACTGGGGCCTGGCGAAAACCCATTTGCAGCAGGTGGCGACGGCTGCCGCCATCAATCTGGATCGGGTCGTGGCGTTCCTAACCGAACAGCCTCTGGCGATGACCCGAACCTCCCGATTTGCTGCGCTGGCAAGCTGATTCGGCCATTCGCCAACGGTATCTGATCGTTTGCGAGAATAAGGCAATGCCAACGGCTTAGCGTACTCTGCGATCCGTTTTCTGAGACCGCCACATTCCGTCCGGGGCGATGTTCGGCAGTCCCTCTAGGGGATAGGTGGTAAAGCTCGATTTGGTCTGTTCGCCGTCCGTCAGAACCGGCGAGCCGGTGGCGGCAAAGCGTTGCAGGGTATCGCGGAGCGTCGCTTCGGCGACTGCCGCCACGCGTTCGCCGTCCATCCGGCCGGCCCGGAACTCCCGCAGCAGGGCAAGCAGTTCCAGCGGACGGGGGATACCCCGATGGGCTCGGTGGGAAGGGTCATGGCGGTCTCCTTGGAAGCAAAAGTTGCTGAGAGGCTGAGGTTTAACCGGCTGGCTCCCGCTGACAGGAAACAGCGTCCAAGGCGGCATAGGTGGCCACCAGGAACGGCACCAGATACGTCAAAAGTCCGCGGAGCCAGTCAAATACGGCGAAGCCGAAGAACGCCCCGGGCTGATTCATCAGATTCAAACGTTTGGTATGAATTGATGGGGCTGTTAGTGGTTGCCAAAAAGCGCGCTTAAATGGCGGCATTGGTTGGCGGTGAGAAATTGCCTTTTAAGAGCGACCTTGTGGGGTTGCGAAGGCCCTTTGTGTGAGCTGGGCCGCGGAGCGGCCCGGCTGGACGTCTCGGACGGTCGTTAAAACGGTTCGTGGGGATCGACGGGAGGCCGCCCGTCGGGTTCGGCCGGCATTCGTTCTTGCCGATAGAGTTCCTGAAGCGCGAGCGCGTAGTGGTCCCAAATGCGCTCGCGGAGATCGTCCAGGACCTCAAACACGGCTTGGGCCTGCTCCGGCGTCCAGTCGTCCGGGATGAGGAAAGGCAGCCCGCGAGCCAGGCCGGAGGCTTGTGGAGCTTGTTTCATGGGTTGTCCTCGGCTTTTTTACGGCGTCTTTTGGCGCGTTGCTCGGTGCGTTCCTTGGCCTCCTTGAGGCGGTAGGAGTCGCCCTCGATGGCGATGACTTCGGCGTTGTGGATCAGGCGGTCGATCAGGGAGACCACGCAGGCGGCATTCGGAAAGACCTCGCCCCACTCGGCGAAGGGCCGGTTGGTGGTCACCAGCGTGCTTTTGGCCTGATAACGGCGGCTGACCAACTCGAACAACAGGTCCGCGTGACGGTTGCCATAGGAGAGATAGCCGACTTCGTCGATGACCAGCAGATCCGGGGCGGTGTACTGGCGTAGCTTCCGGCGCAGGGCGGAGTCGCTGTCGAGGGCGGCCAGTTCGCCGAGCAGTTGGCCGGCGGTGGTGAAGAGGGCGGTGGCCCCTTGGAGTACCGCTTGGTGGGCCAGGTTCTGTGCCCACATGGATTTGCCCACGCCGTTGGGGCCGATCAGAACCACGTTGGCGGCCTCGCGGAGGAAGTCGAGGCTCATCAGCGCTTCCAAGGCCGCCCGGTCGCAGCGCTTCGGCCAGGACCAGTCGAAGTCGCAGGCGGGTTTGAAGCGGCCGAGGTGAGCGGCGCCGAGCCGCCGTTCCAGGCTGCGGCGCTGACGCTCCTGCTCCTCCCACAGGATCAAGGCTTCCACCCAGGGCTGGCCGGCGGCCTCGGCCCAATGGGCCAGCAGGCCATGAAGATGCAGGGCCTGGGCGCGCGGATAGAGCGGATCATTCCCCATGGTCATCCTCCGTCAGCTGATCGTAGTCGTCGAGCGCGTGGGGCCGGACGGGGACATCCCGCTGTTGGGCGGTGGGCGAGAGGGAGACCGCGACGGGCGGCGGAAGTTGGCGGGCTTCCCGGCGCTGCTCCAGGGCCAGGCGCACGGCGTTGGGGTGCGGCACGCCGCGTTCCAGGGCGATTTCGAGCGCGGCCTGGAGTTCGTCGGCGCCATAGCGCTCCAACAGGTCCAGCAGGGTCCGGGTCAGGGCACCGAGGCGCTGCCCACGTTCCGCCGCCTGCGTCAGGAGGATGCGGCTGGCGGGGACGGCCTGCGCCAAGCGGTCGGTGTCCCGATGCTGGCGGGCCGCGCGCTTGTGGAGCACGAGTCCTTCGACATGCGCCGGGGTCTCCACCTGGGCCCCACGGTCGTAACTCCGGGTATGGCAGGCGATGACCTCAAGCCCGTCGAGCACCCGCACCCGGACCGGGTCGGCGACGACCATCAAGGGACGCCGGACATGGGTATGGGGAATGGAGTAATCGTTGAGATCGAAGCGGACGTACGGGGTCTTGCCGGCTTTCACCGCGGTTCGTTCTTCGGCCGGAAAGGGGTTGTCCGGCAGACCGATCAGCCGCGGCTGCTCCTCGGCGAAGACCGCGGCCACCTTCCGGCTCCGGTCCTCGGGACAGGGCCGCTCGGCGGCCGGCCCGCGACACCAGTCCTCGGCCTGGGCGTTGAGGTCGGCCAGGTCGGCGAAGGCCCGAGCGGCAAAGAAGCTCTCCCGCACATAGCGGATGGCCCGTTCGACCCGGCCCTTCTCGTTGCCGCGGGCCACCGCCACCGGCCGCGGTTCGAAGCGGTAATGGCCGGCCAGGGCCAGCAAGGTGGGGTGAAAGCGGATCGCGTCCCCCTGGCGCTCCAGCACCGCGCTCTTCAAGTTATCGTACAGCAGGACTCGGGCCACGCCGCCAAACGCCTCGAAGGCCGCGGCATGGCCCCGCAGGAAGTTCTCCAGGCGGGCGTCCAGGTAGAAGCGCAGGAAGATCGCGCGCGAGTAGGACAGAACCATCACGAAGGCCATCAGGGGCCGATGGGCGCGGCCGATCGTCAGGTGACCGAAATGCCCCCAGTCGACTTGGGCCTGTTCGCCGGGCAGAGTCCGGAGCCGGAGGTAAGCTTCTGCTGGGGGTCTCGGCCGATGCAGCGCGATGAGGTGACGGAAATGGTTCGGCCCGCCCGGATAGCCGCGCGCGCAGACCATGGCATACAGCCGGCTGGCGGTCAGGCGGGGAAATGTCGCCAGGGTGTCTCGGATGAACGGCAGATAGGGATCGATGACGGACGCCCGCGGCTGGGCCACTCGGGCGGGCAGGCCGGCTTGCGCCAGCACCCGCTGGACGGTGCTGCGATGCACGCCCAGTTGGGTCGCGATGGTGCCGATGCGCCACTTTTCCACATGATGGTAACGGAGGATGCGGGCCTCCAGTTCGGGGGCAATGGTCATGTCGAGACGGTCTCCGGTGTCAAAAGGGTCGAATGAGACCCTCGACGGCGCCGGAAACCGAGCCGGATGAACGCGGCGCAACGCCGGCCGCAGCGCTGACAGCGCCCCACCGCGAGCGGCGGCGGGAGGACGGGATGAGACGATTGCTTCGCGGCCGCCCTCGAGGGTGCCGGCAGTAAACCCTGAGGGCTCGGTGCGGGTGAACCCTGATGCGTCACGTTCTGGCGGCGCCGGCGATAACGGCGGGCGCGTTCCGCATGCGCGAATCGACCGGGACGGCTGCCTTGATACCGCCGTCCGGCTTCCCGCACGGAACGGCGCCGCGCCACCTTCGAGCAGCCGTCACCGCAATAGATCTGACCGCGGTCGCAGGCCCCGCACAGCAGCACTTGGCTCCGGCAGTGCCCGCAGAGAAAGAAACGACCGGACGACTCCATCGGCGTTAATCCTCACGCCGAGGAGTGTCGGTCTGGACGGGCTTGCCCGGACCTTGGACAATGGCAGGGCATTCCCTCTCACGAGGGAACGTTGGGGCGCGTCATGGACCGAAACTTGGCAGTAGAGAGCCATGGCGCGACCCGGTCTCTTCGGCGGAGAACGTTCTACCGCACGTCTTCCCGTCTCGTCATCTTCCCGACGCTCCCCCGCTTCGCTTCCTTTCATCCTCACATTAGGACGGCATTCGGTCGCCCGTCCCGTTGCCGCCATCTATGCGCGGTTTTTCACCGCCATTCACACAGGGAAAGGCCTGGCCGGTCTGGACCTGGTGAACGGTCGTTTTCCTCATGGTGTGGATTCGGACCGCTGAAGACCCATGGGATTCTATAGACGTTTCTAAGCCCTGAAGCCCGTTTTGACGCTGGAAAAACGGGCCCGGAGGCCGCTAAAACCGCGGTTAGCCTTGGATTTTAATCCGAAATCCGAGGCCATCATGGCAAAGGCAAAGAAGGCGCCGAAACTTGGTTTGGTCGTGGTCAAGAACGGGCAGCCGGTGACAACAAGTTTGATCGTCGCGGAGTCGTTCGGGCGACCGCATTTTCGGGTCATGAAATCCATAAAAGGGCTCATTGAAAGGGGCAAGCTAACTACAGGGATTGTAGTTAGCTCATGGGTGGATTTGACCGGAAGATCGAATGAAATCTATGAACTGGACGAGCGGTCTTTCCTCATCGCGATGCCGTTCATCGGTGGAGCCAAAGCTGAGGACGGTCAAGTCGCCCTAGTCGATGCGTTCCTCGCCTATCACCGCGCCGCGGCCCGGCGGAAAGCTCCGGAGTGGAAAGCGGTCCGCGACGATACCAAGACCGCCCTCCGGTTCATGCAGGACAGCTTGGTTGAGCAGCGCAAGGCAGCCGGCAAGGAAACGAAGGAAGTTGGCCGCCCTGGTGGCGGAGAGCACGCTACCGTCGCCGACGGCACACTGAGCCACCAAAGGCCCGGCATCGACCGGGCTTTTATGTGCTCGATTACCTGTCGATGCTGCTGATGGCTCGCTTCCTGAATTACAATCTCAGGTCAGCAGGATGGGCAGCTTGGAAAGCGATTAGATAGGGAGATAAGGCCCGAAGGGCACGCCAGCAGGGAGCAAAGTGGTAAGCCCAAGGCGCGGGGTACGACATCCGGGCTCCAATTGCCAAGTGTGGTTCACGTCGTGCCAAGGGCTTGGCCGACGAGAATATCAGGCGATAGAGAAAAGCACATACGTAGTGCTACGCGCTAACGAAGGCGATCTAGGACTGAGCCAGCTTGGCATGCTGCAAGATCAAATGCGGCAATGATTGATTCAACCTCTGTCTTCGGCCACTTCATGTCAGGCAACGGCTTTGTGATTTTGGTTTGGTACGCGAGTATCTGCGCGCCGTCTGAGTCTTTGGATGGGCTTTAAGACATGGGACGGACCGTGCCATTTTGTCTCATGCTGAGCCATGGGTTACCACTGAGCCACCAAAATGCGGTCTCTCTCCGTGTATGGTCCTCAAAAATTAAGGATATGTATTGATTTTTGCTTTGGAAGCGGGGTGAACTGTCGGGATTTTTTACAACTGCAATTTTTCGCTAACATGCCTTTTTTAAAGGCTTCTATAAATCAATGATTTAGACGTGTCAGTCACCTGGGGCATGTGCGTTGCTTCCCACCGATTGAAACCCGGTTCACCGAGGTGGAGTGGGTCTACGCTCTTTAACCCAGAACACGTGAGAAGCAAATGAGTGCAATAAACTGCGGCCGGACGCTTGCAGCGATCCGGTCTTTCGAGCGAACTGTGGATTTTCACCGAGGCGATATCCGGCGACCGGTATGGAAAATGTCCGTTGTGGTCGGCTGTACCCTCGTAGCTCTTTGGGGTGGCGGAGTCGTTTCGACCGCCAACGCGGCTCTCTTGGATGCACACGCCATCAGCTTTGCCCAAGACAGCCCACAAGGCCTGGACTCTGTCGCCACGATTGTGGATGGAGTCCCCACCAATGTCCGGAACAGTTTGGGCGGAACCGCCAATGCCCTGGTCGAAACGGGGAGTGTAGAAGCGTTAACCTCGCAGGTCGACGGTTTCGCAATTGCCTCCGCGGAGGCACGCGCCAACTTGGCAACCGGCACCTTAAAGAACTTTGCTTTCGCGGGGGATACCGGCAGGGGCGCGAGGGCGATCGCGAATTCCCGATGGTCTGAAACCGTCACCTTCAACAACCTGACAACCGGAACGGTTGCTCTCCCATTTTCATGGCGGGTTGAAGGTATCTTGTCTGATACCAATGGGCCGGAGCTTGGTGGCTTTTCCGTCAGCAGCTCCATCACCTTGTCAGTCGATCCCAGTTCCATCAACCGTTTTCCAGGATTTCTGGACGATAACGCGGCGACGCCTGGCAGTCTGGGCGCCGCCGCCTGGGTTTCGAATAACGTCTTTCTTGACGTCAATTTTCCTCAAGGTCTCGGCAACGGCGAACATGCCTGGGGTGTCACGACCCTCGGCGACAGCGGCGTTCAGTTCGATGCCACTATTTTGTTTCAGCCGGGACTCACGACCTTGGATATCGCTGCTGAGTTGAATCTCGACTGCGGTTTTGGCTCGACCTGCAACTATGGACACACAGCGGCATTTCGGTTCGGAGACCTACCCAACGGGCTGAGCTGGAACTCCGAATCAGGCGTCTTTCTGTCTCAGGCCAATACCCCCGTTCCGTTACCCGCCGGTATTTGGTTGTTTGGTTCGGTACTGCTGGGCGGGGTCCGTTTCCTGCGTCGTCACCGACAAGTGGTTTAATTTTTGCCATCGGTCACCGGCCGATTCCTTTGGAGTCGGCCGGTTAATTGATTCGAAAAAACGACTTCCCGTGCGGTTGATCGGTTATTAACCCGGCCCTTAAATCTGCTGCCCACATTTCCACGCAAGCCATTGAATTGACAGAGGTGGTGAGTCCGGTAATTAAGGACCTCCTTAATAATTAGACAAAATGATTCCTTTTGTCCCAAGTTAAAAACCAGACGCCAGCAATCGCCGGGCCTCTCGGCCCTCTCCAGCGCCCGAACATGGGACAAAAGAATTGCCCACCGTTCCCGGCGGACCGTGTTTCCGTCGGAAGGTGGATAAATCCTTATCAGTGGCGGCGGCCCTGTCAGGCCCGGAACCGCATCCGCGGCCGTCTTGAGGCCACGGGCGACCGGCGCCGCACGGCCGGTTGTCGGCCGCGCCGGCAGCCGCGATGCGTTCTAAGTCCGGCCAGATCCCATTACGACCGCTTCAGCGCAGATCCCACGGGAGGCCAGCCGCGAATGACCGACCACTTGTGCAGGAACAGGCCGTAAATAGCCATCGCCAAGAGCAGTGCCGCTTCGATCGTGTCGCCGAGCGGCAAACGCTCCAGGAGGCGGCCCGCCAGGGTGGTGGCGACAGACCGGCCGACGGGTGGCAACAGCACGAAGTAGGGCAGCACCCGCAGGATCACGGCCAGGGGCAACAGGGCCAGAACCCAGGCATTTCGCCGCCAGAGCGTGTAGGCGCTCAGCAGCATCAGGAGTGACGGACCCAGGGCCCAGTAGAAGTACCAGAGGGGCTCAGCGCTCTGCCTTGATTGCACCGCGAGGTCAATCGCGATTCCGGCGAACGAAAGACTTCCCCACAACAGGAGCACAAGCAGTGGCAGCCACACGGTCCAAGGCAGGGGTGTCGGGCCGGTGTCCTTGAGCCGGGCCTTGGGCGGGCGGTAGGGGTTGTCCTGGTCGGCGCCGGGATTCGCGGGCGTGCGGGGCGCCTGCCTCGAAAGCGAAGGGTTTTCGCCGAAGTCCGCGCGGCGGTTCGCGGTGGTGTAGGGATTAGACGGCATGGTTCTGTACCGGAAACGGCAGTTTCACCCTCGAGGCCCTTTCGGCATCCAGGGGTGGATTCAATGCGGAGACCACGCCGTACCCCTGCGAGGCGGCATGGGCAAAAACGTCCAGGAGCGGCTGGATGTCGACCTGGCTCATCTGCCGCTCCTCGGCGGGCAGGCTCTCCAGGACTTGCGCCACCGCCTCGCGAAGCAACGGGTCGAGACGTGCCACCGCTCCCGCGGTGTGAACGCATGGCGGTCGCAGGGGATGCCAAAAGTCCTCGCGCAGGACCGAGCCGCCGTCGAGAGCTTCCTGCACAAGGACGCGTAAGGGTTCGAAGCGAATCCAACTCACGAGCAGGTGGGTGACTGCGGCGAGGTGTGCAGGCGATAGCTGATGGAGGGCGCCTGCCTGCAAGTCCCGTATCTGATGCTCCGGGACAGAGGCGATGTCGTTGCAATAGGCCATGACACCGAAAGCTCCGGTCAGGACGTGAAAAGGGAAGGCATCCAGAATCTGGATGGGCTCACACGCGACTGAGTCGAAGGGCGCGGTGTCCGGGTTTAAACTTTTTCGGACCTGCCCATCGCCTACGCCTGACGCCGATGTGTACGAACTTCGTCCCCGTTGCCCGTGAAACCTTCCGCCCCGAGCTCAACTGGCCGGAGCCCAGCTTCGACTACCCGGTCGAAACCTATGTGACCTACCGGGCGCCCATCCAGATTCTGGCGCCGGATTCCGGCGAGCCGGAGCTGCGCGACGCCCGGTTCGGGCTGATCCCGTTCTGGAGTAAGGACGAGAAGATCGCCCGCCACACCTACAATGCCCGCACCGAAACCGTGGCGGAAAAGCCTAGCTACCGGGAACCCTGGAAGCGCCGCCGCTATGCCCTGGTCCCCATGCTGGGCTTCTTCGAGCCGGACTATGCAACCGGCAAGGCGATCCGCTGGAAGATCGCCCGGCAGGACGGGCACGCCTTCACCGTCGCCGCCATCTGGGACCGATGGCGCTCGCCGACCGATCAGGCCACGGTGCATAGCTTTTCAATGTTGACCGTGAATGCCGAGGGGCATCCGGTCATGGGCCGGTTCCATAAGCCCGGCGATGAAAAGCGTTCCCTGGTGGTGATTCCCGCCGAGCAGCGGGAGGCCTGGCTGCACGCCACCCCGGACGAAGCTACCGCCCTTCTCCAGCTCATGCCTCCGGACGAATTCACGGCGGCGGCGGCACCGCGGCCACCCCGTTCGAGCTGGCGTTAAGTCACCGGACAGACCATGAATAATTCCTTTTCCCGGCCATTTCCGCGGGCTTATAGTTCCCCCTCGCGACCCGAATTCGAAATCGATGCGTCATAACGTGGACGCCCTCACCGGCGTTCCTGAAACGTGAGGGGGGTGCCATGTCCTTTTTGTCAAGGCTGTTGAGGGGCTCAGCGGGAGGCCGGGACTTTAAAGAGGCGGTCGGCTGGCTCCTGGGCGAGCAGCTGTTGGCGGGGCTGAAACAGATCGCGATCTACACCGCCTACGGCGACAAGATCGATTTTCGCGACTGGATGCAAGGGCACTGCGAGGACTTGAGCACGGCCGACTGTTCCGCCGATCAAGCCTATTGGTTCGACTACATCGCGGATACCGGCGACGGGCAAAAGGCGACTTACTGCATCGCCTACCTTTGCCATAGCGACCTGTTTCTGCCGTCGGCGGAGTGTTTGCCGGATACCGCCGCCGCGAAAAGCGTTTCGCTGACAGACGGCAAATACCGTCTGCCGCGCGGTGATTTTCTCTTCGTCGGCGGGGATGCGGCTTATCACATTGCCGATCTGGAAACCCTCGCGGAACGGCTGCAAACCCCGTTCAATTGGGCTTATGACGACTGCTTCGGACCGGCGTTCGACCCGGAGCATGTGCGCCGTATCTACGCCATTCCCGCCAATCACGACTACTACGACTGGCTGGACGGCTTCAACCGGCAATTCCGCAAGCCCGTCGACCTGCATCACGTCCCTCCCAGCCAGACGGCGACCGGTCCGCAGCTCCAGCTAAAGGGCTTCATGCCCTGCCAATCCGCCACCTTTCTCGCGCTCAAGCTGCCCTTCGATTGGTGGCTGTGGGGCTTGGATTCCCAGAACGGCAAGATCGACCTTCGCCAGGCGGCCTTTTTTCGGAAGCTGCAGGCGGAAGAGGGTAAACCCTCCCGCCTGATTTTCGCGACGCCGGAACCCTCGACGGTTTTCGGCCGGTGGGCCACCATGAACAACGAAAAGAAAGCCATGATCGAGACCTTCGGGAAACTCGATCTGGCACCGGCCTTTCTGCAAAAGCTCGACGGCCATCTGCCGGAAACCCAATGTCGCCTGGATATCTCCGGCGATATCCATCATTACGCCCGACACTGGGGCCAGGGCCGCACGGCGGAACCGGCATCGCGGTCGAATTATGCGTCCGTCGTGGCGGGGGGTGGCGGCGCTTTTCTGCATCCCAGCCACACCGATGCCGGCGAGGTGCGGCCGAACGCCCTCTACCCGGCCCCCTTCGACTCCCACCGGCTGATGCTGAGAAGCCTGCTCGCCCCGCTCCGTGTCGGCCTGGGCGGCTATGTCTGGCTGGCCGGTGCCCTGGCGGCCCTGGTGAGCTATTTCGCCGTGACCATCCCGCAGAGCACCTGGGCACTTTTCCACCTGCTTCCCGACACGCTGCGGCCCTGCCATGGGCCCGATTGCGGGACCTCGCTTCTGGAGCGGATTCAGAGCTCATTGGCGGAGACGGCCGCCTTGACCGCGCCGCTGCTCTTCAATCGCTTTACCCCGGACCTGATCTATGCCTCGGGCCTGGCGATTTTCCTGGCCTTCTGGAAAACCCGTCTGGGCACGCTGAAAGAACGGATCGACGACCCCGAAAGCCAGTGGCGCAAGGCTGTTCTGGGATTCGTGGGGCCGGCCCTGCTCGCGGGTCTGCCCATCGTCCCGTTCATCTATGCGTCCAGCGAAGTTGAGGCTCCGTCCTTCCTCGCCAGCGCGATTGTGGTCTGCTATGTTGCCGCCTCCGGGCTCAGCTTCGCCATCGCCCGGGGGTACGCCGATCTGACCGTTTCCCGGGCAAAACGGACTGGCAGCACGGTGCCGCTCAATGGCAATCCCCGCTCGTGGTTCCGCCGGCTCGCCGCCGGCCTCATGGGATTCGGCATTTCCCGGCCGTTCGCGCTGTTCGGCCTGATCAGCTTCACGGTGGGGCTGTGGCGCTACGGCAATCACGACCTGGCCATCATGGCCGTGGATATTACCGCCCTCCTGGTGTGGCTTCTGCTGGTGGCGGGTCTCACGGCCTTCGCGGGGATTTATGGTTCCCAGCTGGTGAAGGATCGCGGCGATAAGCTGCGCTTCTGGGGCATCGGCATCTGGCATGCCGTGGTGCAGATTGGCGTCCCGGTGGCCCTGACGCTGTATGGTTCCATCAGCCAGATTGTGGTGTTCACCGCCTTCGTCGTCGCGGTAACCTACGCACTGGGCCGGATCGGTTTTCGCGTCCAGGACAAGACCTCGATCCTGGGCGATCCCCGACGGGCGTCCGTCTGGCTGGCGCTGGTCTGGCTGGCGCTGGCGCTGCCCGGACTCACCATCGGCGTGTGGGGAACGCCCATCGAGATGGGCGGCGGACGGCTGCTGATCGCCATTTTCCTAGGCGCGATCTTTAGCTGCACCTGGTTCGGCTGGTATCTGGCCATCACCGTGGCCATGAACGGCCACAACAACGAGGCCGGCGGTGGTTCGCGGTCGGAGTGCTTCCGCCATCTGATCCGCTTCAAACTCACCGCCAAAGAGCTCACCGGCTACGTCATCGGCATCGACAATCCCGATGATCACGTCGACCTCGACCAGAACGGCCGCTTCAAGACCGACACCCCCTTGCGGTTAGTGGACGTTTTCACCGTGAGCAACACGCGCTGAATCAGTCTTTCGGTACGCTTGAAAAGCCAGAGCCGCCCTACCCCGAGCGGCCGCACATCGCAGGAGCTTCCCATGCGCTATCTTGCATCCTCCGTCATGCAAGTGGCCTCAAGCGCATCCGTGTTGTTCGCGACGGCATTCCATCAGACCCTGAGCCGTTGCCGCCCATCCTCCGAATGGGGGAATCGGCCGGTCACCCTTGCCCGCACGTGATGGAGCCAACGGGATGAGGGGGCGGACAACCGGATCGCTGTTGCCCTGTTCCACATCGGGCGCCGGCGCTAGGCGAGCACCTCCGTGGCCCTCGCAGGATCGCAATAGCCCTTGCGGACCTTCTGCTCCCGCAGCCGTTCCGCCGCCTGGTGGGCTTCCTCGGCCGAGGCAAACCAGAGTTCCCGCACCGTGCCGGGCGAGCCGATCCGCCCCCACTCGCGGATCAGCGCCCAATCGCCGAACAGCGTGGGCTGGACGATCAACCGATAGAACCGGTGCATGTTCCGGTCGGGATCGTTCCGTTCCAGGTAGACGCCTCTCATGAACCGCCCTCCCCTTCCGTTTAACGATACTCTTCGAGGCCGGGGTATGAGCGCAGACCGCTCCCGGTTGAGGGAACATTCCGCGGCTCTCGTTGCCAACCCGCGGCACACCACCCGGCGGGATGACGAGCCCGCCCTTCTCCACCCCATCTTCAGCGGTGGCGAGAATTCCGGCGACCCTCTCAACGCGAGCGCGGTCCCGCCCGCTCGAAACGCATCAGGGTGCCGGCATAGCCAATGCGCCGGCGCACCCGCTGACGAACGCCGATGACCCGGCCGGCCGGCACCTGGGTGGTCTCACCGCGGTGGTAGGCGCCTTCCAGCCGGGTCGGCGCGGTTTCGATGCCGAGACGGGCCAGGGCTTCGGCGGCGAGGGTCCGAAGACCCTTGACGGGCGCGGGTCTCCCGTCCAGGGGCGACGGCCGGGCACGGGTATACAGGCCGTGACCCAGCTTGATCAGCCGGCCCCGCCGGACCAGGGCGCGCAACGCGCGGCCCACCTGATCATAGCCGCCGAGGTCGGCAAAATCCTCGCGCAGAAACACATCGCCGCGTTTTCGGGCGATGCGCTTCAACAGGCGGGCTTCCAGGGTTTCGGCTTTCAAAGGGGCTTTTCCAAGCGTGTCAAAATACGACACAGTTAGGCATTATGCTATCGCAATATCAGGGAGTTGGCGGCTCTGATGTCGTGCCCCTACGGCTAACGCCTGGCGGACCACCACCGTCCGCGAAACCACACTCCCCTCCCCTTTCCTTGCACGCGAATCAGCGCCCGCCACTCGGGCTTTAGATTTTCCACAGTTTCTGTGGATATCCGTGGGGATGAGGTTGGGATGACATCGTGCAGACATTGTTCTGTAAGGCTGTTTCGTATTTGACCGGATTTCGGTCAACTCCCCTCCCCTCTTCTGGCCAATGCGGAGCGGCGGACGCTCGCGCGACCGCCGGGCTGGCTACCGGATCACGCTTAAGGCGTGAACCGGTTTGGGTTGTTTCCACGTCTTTTCAGCGAATTCGGCCCTGCTGCTCGAACAGCTAATTCAGATCCGAGAAAAAGGACGACTTCTGTATTTCTTTCAAGCACGCCAGAAAGAAATAACGAAAGGCATAAAAAACGATAACCCGCTGGCACGAAAAGCAGATAAGACGATATGTGCTTTAGATCGTAATGGCCGACAGCAGCGGCATCGATGGATTTGAAGCCGCGGAAACACTCGTTCAGATATGACGCCCTCGAAAATACTCATCATTTCCGAGGATGCCGATGGTTAAGTATTTAGCCGCGTCTCCTACACGCGGTCGCAACGAGGTTATGGCCCAAAGGAATCGAATGTTTGAATACGCTACGAAGACGAAATCAATAAATCGTGTTTTCGGGAAAGCACGAAAGACTGCTCGCTAACTCAGGAGCATCACGGTGAACGTTGGCGGGTCGAGCGTAATCCCTGCCCCGCTGTCGCCTTTGCCGCGCGTTCCTTTCATCGAAGGCTCATCCAACTTACCGGACGCTTGAACAATGTCCTGATCACCTCCGGAGGTGATTTTGACCTTTAATTGGGAAACCGTAATTAACGAAAGAACGAATGCACGAAAGCCAGATAGAACGATAACGCAGGAAGGAGCAATGAGTTTGGAAGGCGGATGAAGGCATGCCGAAATGCGCTCTGACCCGGCTGTGTCGGTGTTTTATATAAGTACCCTCATGAGCACACGATGCCAATGACAGCCTTGAGATCCCCGGAATCAAAGGCCAGCCCTGAAAAGCCAATGGGCTAGGCGAGATTTTCTTCCATTGGTTCATGTCGTCATTGGGACGTAGCGATTGTTGGATGACATCCTGGTCTGACCAGTCGTTCAATCGTGCGATTGGGATAGAACGATATAACGAGAGCACGAAAGAACGAAGCAGGAATGCAATCAAGGCGGTAGCGAAAAGTCATGTCTCATTGTTAGTTAAATCGTGTGTTCGTGCTTTCGTTCTTGTATCTTAAGAAGAAAGAACGAACATTGCTTTTCTTCCTAGAGAGAAAGCACGAAAAGAAGGGAGCACGCTCATGAAAACGATTGTTCTCGCCAGCCAGAAGGGTGGGGCAGGGAAGACGACCATCGCCGCGCATCTTGCCGTGGCCGCGGAAAGGGCCGGGGACGGACCTTGTGTGCTTATCGATACCGACCCGCAAGCCTCGCTGGCTGCGTGGTGGAATGGCCGGGAAGCTGAGACCCCGAATTTCGCGCCTGTGAGCTTGAAAGAACTCCAAGAGAAATTAACAGCGCTTGCCGAGGCTAAATTTGCATACGCATTTATAGACACCCCGCCGGCCATTACGGAATCGATTAGGACCGTTGTCGCTGAAGCCGACTTTGTCTTGATTCCGACGCGACCCAGTCCGCACGATTTGAGGGCAGTGGGGCAGACCGTCGAACTCGCGACGGATGCAAAGCGGCCTTTCGGTTTTGCCGTCACACAGGCCAAGCCAAATGCGCGGCTAACAGTTCAGGCTATCGCGGCTCTATCCGCCCATGGCGTTGTAGCACCCTCCATCCTGCATGATCGGGTCGACTATGCGGCATCCATGATCGATGGCCGCACAGTTCTTGAAGTCGATCCAAAAGGCCGTAGCGCTGCCGAAGTGATGGAATTGTGGTCTTTCGTTAAGGAAAGACTTAACGAAAGAAATAAATCACGAAAGAAAGAAGGTAAGAAATATGCCTAGCAAGAAAACTGCCGATCTTTCCGCATCTCTGGTTGCAGTCAAGGGCAGCGCCAAGCCGGCAGCAGATGCGGTTGCCCGGCAACCAGAGCCTGTTGCAAGCGCCACTCAATCGGGTAGTGCGCCGCTGAACTTCAAGGTTGATGCGGAATTCAGGCGCCGCTTTCGGCAAAGAGCATTGGAAGCAGATTTAAAACTCAACGAACTGTTACGCGAGGCGTTGCAAGCCTGGGAAGAAAAACGCGGAGTGTTGTAGTTGTAGGAGTGGTAAGGTTCAAAAACCATCACATCAGGGGAGGGGAGGGCGCATGAGCAAGACAATAAAACTGGTCCCGAAAGAAGATCAAATCATTGCGCCGCCAACCCCCGACGCGTTCGAGAACAAGCAGCTCGACCTGTTTCAGGCTTTTCTATGTAACGGTCCAATCGAGCATGATCGTTTATCCAATGCCGTCGACTTGTGGGACAGCATTCCGCGCTACTCCGTATCGCGACGAGCAATGGATAAGATGCGCAAGGCCTATGGCCAGCTGCCTTTCTTGAAAGTCGACTTTTTCTATAAGGGAACCCCCTTCAAGGCGGTAATCCGACCGGCTCGAATTGAGCAAAAGGATGGTTCAATCAAAGATTACTATCCGGGAGCGCCCGAAGAGCTGATCGAGGATGCCTTGCGAAAGATCGCCGCAGATCAGCAAAGCGGTTTCTTCGACAAGCCAAACTATCGCAGCGGCGTTGTCTTCAGCCTCTACATGCTTCGAGAAGAGCTTAAGCGTCGCGGGCACACGCGCTCCTACCAGGAAATTCTGCTCAGCCTCGACATCCTCTCGCTCAGCATCATTGATATCCGCACAGCGGATGACAAAGACATCAAGGACATCTCACGCAGCACCTATTTCCCAGGACTTGCGGCGGTTTCCAGGCAAAAACTAACCGAAGATCCACATGCTAAGTGGGTCGTTCAATTTCATCCGCTGGTCACCCAAGCCATCGATGCGCTGACCTATCGTCAGTTCAATTACGCGCAAATGATGAGCTACACCACGCAGCTTGCCCGTTGGATTCACAAGCAACTCTCCCTGAAATACACCTTTGCCAGCCTGACCAACCCTTTCGAAATGCGCTACAGCACAATTCGGCGGGACAGCAACTTGTTGGAAGGCTATGGCTTAGAACGCAAGGCAATCACAGCCCTCGACGAAGCCTTTGAGGAGCTGAAAGGCCACATCCTAATGGACCTCAAAAAGGAGGAAATCCGCGGGGCACGGGGAAAAATCCTGGAGGTTGTTTACACACTCATGCCTTCAGCGGAATTTGTGGCCCAAATGAAAGCGGCCAACAAACGGCAGCTCCTAGCAGAAGGTAAAACCGGAGGCCTCGATGCTTCCGAACCGAGAGCTTTGAAGAAGCGGTAGGTTTAACTTCCGGGTCATAGGGGCAAACACGAGTGACCGGATGGCACCCAGATGAGGGCAGGGAGGCGGTAGGTTTAGCTTCCAGGTCACGCAGTGGTCAGTTAAGGTCGGACTCATCTCTCGACGAAGACTCGGTAGGTTTAACTTCCGAGTCAAAGCAATTTTCGGTAGGTTTAGGTTCCGGGTGTCGGTAGGTTTAACTTCCGGCAGCGAAGTTGTCCACAAATCACAGGTCTCTCCATGACGCTCGACCGGTAGGTTTAGCTTCCGGGTCACCAAAATTGCGGTAGGTTTAGGTTCCGGGTCGCAAAAACTTCGGTAGGTTTAGCTTCCGCATCAAGTAGGTTTAGGTTCCAGGTGGGGCATTTTGAACCGGTTTTGATGGCCACCCGGTAGGTTTAGCTTCCAGGTTGATATTGCAAACAATTGTTTTTAAAGAAAAAAATAGGCTTTTTTAGCCCTCTATCCTTTTATCCTTAAATTTATTCTTCTCTTATCCTTGTCGATACATCCAAACAACCGGATGAGCACCGTCATAGCCACCAAAACGGACCGCCAAAGACTCTCCCCGCGTCGGGAGCCGTATTGGCTACGGCTCAAAAAGGGCTGCTATGTCGGCTTTCGAAAGCTGGCGAACGGGGAGGGCACTTGGATTGCGAGACGACGGGCAGAGGACGGCAAACAGCACTACCGAGCCCTCGGCGAGCATTCGAGCCTGGAAGCCGCCCTCAAAGCCGCATCGGCGTGGTTCAGCACCTGCGACAGTGGAACCCCTCACCGAGCCGTGACTGTCGAAACCGCCTGTCAAGATTACGTGGAACACCTCAGGGCCCATAAGGGCGTCTCAGCGGCTCAGGACGCCAGGGGACGATTTACCCGTCTCGTATACGGGAAAACCATCGCGTCGCTCCTCCTGGAGCGTCTCAAGTCGTCCGACGTGCGCAAATGGCTGAACGCTCAGGTTCCCATCGAGGACGATCCCGAAAGCATTCGGAAGGCCAAGGATTCGGCCAATCGGAACCTGGCCAGCCTCAAAGCCGCTTTGAACTTTGCCTTCCATAGCCGTTTGGCGACGTCCGATATCGCTTGGAAGAGGGTCGAACCGTTTGCCAAGGCCGGTAAACGCCGGCTTCGCTGCCTGGATCTGGAGGACCGGCGCAAACTCCTGGACGCGATGCCGTGGGATCTGCGAATGCTGGCACAAGCGCTCCTTCTGACGGGGGCCAGACCCGGCGAGATGGCCTCGGCTTCCGTGAAAGCGTTTAACCGCTATGCCGGGACGCTGGAGCTTGACGGGAAGACCGGCCGGCGTACCGTTTCGCTCTCCAGTACCGCCATTCAATTCTTCGCCGACGCGGCCCGCGGGAAGATCGGCAACGCGCCCTTGATCGCCCGGGAGAACGGCAACGCCTGGACCAAGGACGGCTGGAAGCGCGCGTTTGCGAAAGCCGTTCAAGCCGCCAACCTTCCGAGCGATGTGGTGTTGTACACCCTGCGGCATACCTCGATTTCCGAGATGATCGCGAGCGGCATCGATTCGTTCGTGGTCGCCAAGCTGGCCGGGACCAGTACCGCCATGATCGATCAGCATTACGGGCATCTCCGCCACGACCGCACCCGCGCCCAGCTGGATGCGGCGATTTTGCTTTGACCCGTTACTCTCTGTCCCCATGGCCCATCGACGCACCGGACCGGAACACGAAACCCAGAAGCTGGAGATGCAGATCCGCACGGGTGCCCGGCAGGCGCTGAAGCGGATCGCCGTCCATGAGGGGGTGAGCATGGTGGCGGTCGTGGAGCGGCTGGTTCTGGCCGAGGAGGCGCGGATCCGGCAGTGCCTGACCGGGGCGGACCTCGAGGGTTACCTCCACCCCCCCGGGACCCGGCCCGCGCTCCCGGGACCGGCCTCGCGGCGGGACGAACCGGAATTTGGCGAAGCCCAAAGCCCGGTCATGGTGGGCGTCCGCCGCCCGACGGGGGCGTGATCGTCGGAATTCCGCGGGCCCCTTTCTTGGAGTGTGTCCATGCGCGTTGCGGGTTGGCTGGTGTGGATCGTCGGCTTCCTGCTGCTGACCGCCGGCATCACGGTCGGTGTGCCGTTTTCGGGTATCTGTCTGCTCGGGTTTGTGGGCACCGGGGGCCGTGAGGCGGGGCGGGAACTGCTGATGTTTTTGCCGGCCACGCTCCTGGTGTGCGCGGTCGGCCTGGGGTTGATCGCGCTCGGCAAGTGGATGCGCAAGGCGCATGGGTCCGACAACGATTCGTTCACGGTGACGTTTTAGCCGGAACGGGCAGGGGCTTGCGAGGCCGCGGGCTCGCCGCCTATGCTCTCGCGCTTTGCTTCACCGGAGACCCTCCATGAACAAATCGGAATTGATCGCGGCGCTAGCCGAACAGACCGGTCTCTCGAAGACCGAGACCGGGCGGGTGCTCGAGGCGGTGCTGGCCTCGATTAGCGGCGCGGTGGCGGCCGGGGATACCGTGGCGCTGGTCGGCTTCGGCAGCTTCAAGGCGACGACGCGGGGAGCCCGGGAGGGCCGGAATCCGGCCACGGGCGCCGTGATCCCTATCGCGGAGACGACCGTTCCGAAATTCCAGCCAGGCGCGACCTTCAAGGCGCGCGTGGAGGCGGCGGCCAAGCCTCCGGAACCAGCCCCGAAAGCCCCGGCCAAACGCAAGCCGAAGGCGGCTTGAAAGCATTGAACGCCCCCATGGGCGGTGTCTTCAGAGCAGGGGAAGGTGACCCGGTTCGAGGCGGCTCCCGATGAGTTCGAACGACTTTCGCCGGCTGGCCGCGGCGATCGATCAGTACGTCCAACCGCTCGCGGCCCAGGGCGTGACCGACCCCGCCACCATCCTCCACCGGATGCTCGGCGACGTGCCCACGCTGCATCGCATCTGGCGCGGCACCTCCGACGCGCAACTCCGAGCCTTGGCCCAGGAATTCCCCGGCTTCCACCGCTACGCCCTCATCCTGGAAGTCGCGGCCGAAGCTGAACGCCGCAAGCCCTCGCGGCCCTACGACGGCTGGACGGCGCTTTCCGAAGCGGACCAACAGCACGGGGCTCGGCTCCTGACCACCGCCGCCACCCTGGAGCGGGGTTATACGGCCTTGCGGGGCGGCGCCCGAGGCCCTGGCGTGCGTGCGGGCCGCGTTCGCGCCCCTGGCGGAGGCCGCCGGATCCTCGACGTTCCGTTGAACGGGCTCAATCCGCCCAACCCCTCGTAAAGGTAAAAGTCAGAGAACGCGAAGGTAGCCTGGGTATCAATCCCAGGCGCTGCGCCGACCCGTACGCGCTTGCACAGCCTTCGTCTCGTCAGTTCAGCCGACTGTTGGGCAATCCGTCGGCCTGCGACAGAATTCGTCTCACCAGGCTTGCAGCGTTAGAATTCGCCGGAACAGCGAATCGCTGCCACTGATAGACAGGTGAATCGGGATGGAAAGCATTCAGTTTCGAAGCGTGGACGGCGCCTGAACTCACCAAGGGCGATCCGGTGACCTGGATGACGGTGGCCTTGACCGCCGTCGACCAGGGGGCGGTTAAGCGGATGCCAATGCGATTCAGGTATGGCCACGGATAGTCGCGACTGGCTCCGGTGTGCGTATCCCACTCAAATTCGGCCACCGCGACTTAGCCCGGCAACCCAGGAAAGGCCCTGTTGCGTTGCCCATGAGTAGACCGATAACGAAGAATTTGCTTTCGTGGGAGACCTGCGCAAAGTAATTTACGATCGCGTGGTCCAGTCAAAACGGACAGCACAATTCCCCGCCCCCTTAATTTATGCAGGAGATTCCATGGACAAAATCCCCTTGGCTGAAATGTTGATCGAGTTACGCGCGGAACTGGAACGGGCTCAGTTTGAAGGTGCCGGCAAACACATGCGGTTCAAGGTCGAGTCCATCGACTTGGAATTGCAAGTGACGGCATCGAAGGAAAAGGAGGGCGGCGGGGGATTCAAATTTTGGATTCTGAGCGGCGAGGGGAAAGCCAAAGCTGCCGCTGAATCTTTACAGAAACTGAATCTTAAGCTGCAAGCCATAGAGCTGGACCCGGCTACAGGGCAGGAGAAGCCGGCTTTAATTAGCGATGATCGGAAGGTAAAACCAGGACGCCCTAATCCCAAGAAAGATTAATAGCCTAGGGAGGCCCCATGACCGACAAGGCATTGATTGTGGCTATCCTGGTTCCAACGTTCGGGGCAAAGCGCGAAAAGCGTACCGAGTGGGAGGGGGCAATCGGCACCGGTTGTGCGGTACGAAATAATTTCATTCTGACCGCGCGTCACGTGGTCCGGCCTGACCGCCGGGATGCGGCGTTTCCGATCAAAATTTTATGGTGCCGCGGTTCCAACGGAGGTTCCGAATCAACCTGGGTTGATCTCCAACCGGATGAAGTTGCCATCCGTTGGGAAGGCGATGACGATACGGACGCGGCGCTGTTGGAGTGCCCGCGTCATCCGACCCTCAAGGACCTCCCCGATTATCAAATTCCCTCGTACCGCCCCAAAGGAAACAGCGAATGGGAAAGCCGCGGTTTTCCCGCGGCAAGTTTTATCGATGGGGAGACTTACGCGGGCGATTTTGTCGGCAAAGTCATGAGCATGGCGCGCGGTGACACGATGTTCAGTCTGTCCAGTCAGGTTAAAACGAATAAGCAGAAAGACTGGCGGGGTGCTTCCGGTATGCCGGTGATTGTCGACAAGGCAATCATCGGGTTGGTCAGCGCGGTTCCCGGCAATTACGACAACTCTGTTTTGCAGGCCGTACCTTCCAGCCGGTTACGCGCAAATGCCGAATTCTGCCGCCTTTTAGGGTATTCGTCGGCACCCGATACTCTGTTGATGGCACATCGATGGGTCATCCGAATACTTGAAAGCAGTGATGTGGCTACTCGGCATCTCGCTGCCGAGTTGGCACCCGCCTGCGGCGATTTGAATCCTTGCCGGGAGGCCATCGCGGATAAGGCATTCAATCTGCCCCTGCGGGAGTTGGTGGATCGAGCCTTGAAGGTGCAGGCGACCTTACGCCGAATCGCTCCCGCGGATGCCGACGTGATTACCCGGTTCGTTCAAGCGGTGTTACCGATCGGCCCCGACTCTCGCGAGGTCGAGAAAGTTCGGACGCCGGCTGCGGATGCGGATTGCAATCTCGTTCGGCTCGATGCGCATTCTCCAACCTTGGCCGAAATCATCATGGCCGCGGCCGATGGCCGTGAAACCCGGTTTCGCCCGCTGCTGGATCGGAAACAGCATCCACGGGGAGAGGGTTGTCTGCCGTTGCCGCCGGAGGGTGGGCGTGACCCCGACCGAAAGCAGAATGAACGGGATCTCGCCACGGAACTATTGGTCCAGCTCAACGAATCGCAAGGTACGAAGCTTGAGGATCTATTTCTGGGCCAGCTGAAATGCGTTTTACCCGAGGACTGGCAGAACCCCGCCCAGGATTTGACCGAGAGCGAGCGCCGCGAATTCGACGAAGGTTTGGTGGAAAAGATCCGCGAGGAACTGCGTTGTCTGGCATTGGGAAAAACCGACGGCGACGGCGGATTTACCTACTACTTTGTCGATGAAGCATCCAGCAAGTTGACGATGACACAGCGCGAGCAGCGCAAAGCCGCGCTTGAAAAACTGAAGGCCAAGTTTCCGGAAATCGTCTTTCTCAGCATGGCGGCCAGACCGGCCAAGCCTTGGGAAGAGCTGGACCCTTACGGGAATCTTCGTGCCTTGCTTTACATTGGAAGCTGACCGTCCATGGCTTTTCTCGAAATCGAACCGGACGATGTCGTCGAATTAGCCAGTTGCGGGGACAATCCCGAGGCTCGCCACCGGTTTGAGCTCCGGCAGGTCAGGGCGATCAATGCAGCGTTGGCGGCGGCGCGTCCGCTACTGGTGCGTGGGGAACCGGGTATTGGTAAGACGCAGCTAGCCCGGGCGGCGGCGAAAGCCTTAGGTTGGGCTTTCGTCCAGCAGGTGGTCGACTCACGTACCGAGTCCCGCGACCTGCTTTGGCACTTCGACGCGGTTGGGCGCTTGGCGAAGGCACAGGTGTTGGGTGCTCTTCAGTTGGGTTGCTCGCCACCGAACGCTGCCGATGGAACCGATCAGGACGATGCCGCACAGCGTGCTTTCGAATTACTGGAGCAGCGCTTGGCGCTTGACCACTTTTTGCATCCGCGGGCGCTTTGGTGGGCGTTCGCCTGGGACGACGCACTGAAACAAGCAACGAGAGTGCGCGCCGAACCCCCACCGCAATTGGACGGCGGGAGCGCGGCCAAAGGATGTGTGGTGTTGATCGACGAGATCGATAAAGCGGAAACCGACGTGCCGAACGGCCTGCTGGAAGCGCTCGGCGCCGGCCGGTTCACGCCGGAAGGGCGGGTTCAACCGGTAGAGGCTAGTAGCGGAGCGCGGCCCTTGGTCATCATCACCACCAACGAGGAACGAAGCCTTCCCGACGCATTCGTGCGCCGCTGCATGGTGCTCCAACTGGCCTTGCCCAAGGATCGCTCTAGCTTGATCGCGACGCTGGCAAAACGCGGTGAAACCCATTTCACCGATTACGCGAGCGGCAAACTCCAAACGACGCCGGCGGTCCTGCAGAAGGCGGCCACCCTGTTGGCTGATGATCGTGCGGAAGCTGAACGCCGCCATTGGCGGCCCTTGCCCGGCCAGGCGGAATATCTTGATCTGTTGCGCGCCGTCATCCGCCAAGCGCCCACCGACCCAAAGCGCCAGGCGCAGTTGCTCGACGACGTCGCGGAGTTCGCGCTTAAGAAGCACCGTGACGCGATGCATGATCGTCTCGACGCCGAGCATGACGGCAACCCCGCGAACTAAAGGCGTCGTCAGTCGCGCGGATTTACTCGACGCACTCGCCGCAGCCGACGGGGAGGCCATCGCTCATATCGCCGAGCAGCTAACACTGGAGCGTCGGCGAACGGAGCAGGAAGACCCTGTCGGCGAAAGCGGCCCGAACAGGTCGCCAGACCCGCTCACGCCGCCCCCCACGCCGCATTGGGCTCGCATCGCAGACGCCTTGTACGAGGCCGGGTTCTGGCGTCTGGAAAATTATGAAGCGCTCGTCCAGCCCACTCCGCAAACCACGGTCCGAGTGCCGCGTTATGAGCGGTGGGAGGCCAAACCGGACTTGCGCCCCGTCTTTCATCCGCTGGCGGCCTGGTCGGAACTCGCGCCTCGATTGCGGGACCTTCTTGCCGATTTCCACGAAAGCCACGCGCTCGATATCGATCTGACGGTTCAATACATGAGCCGGGGACGCATCCTCGACCGGTTCCCGCGACAAATTCGCCGCCGCTGGGGATCGAATCTTCTTCTGATTGAAGACCTTAGCCGCCGATTGATTCCCTACCGGCTGGATCAAGTTCTGGTGAGCGGAGCCTTGTCAAGATTGGTACCGGAGCATGCCCTGTTCCGCGTGACATTTCGGGAGAGTTTGGCGACGCTCGAACCGCGGGGATGCAAC
>JAZKJV010008037.1:0-113648 GCA_037367405.1 Ottelia alismoides | reverse complement strand
TCGAGGTGATATTACGTGACCCTGAACCACCTTCCTCGTCAAGGTTGCTATTGAGGGTTGGGAAGCCCACCCTCTATGTTTGGACAGTGCTCTTGAGTGCGGGATCAGGTGGAGGGATCCCAAGCATAGCGCCATGCACTTCACTTAGGCAGAGGGGTAAGCAGGCGACGATGTCCCTCTATCCATCATTGGCATTTTCAGTTGTGGCGGTGGCTTCTGGAGGGTCGAACTTCGACAAACCGGTTAGGGGAGGGGAAGCACCCACATTAAATGCAGAAGAATGAAGTGGGGCGATGGATGCGCTCCCCGTTTTGGAGGCAAGTGACATTCAAACTTATAGAGGCAAAGGAAGCCCTAAGGTCGATGGATGCTTTACCTACATGGGACTTCGCCTGGATTTTTACCCATCAACCCTTCATTCAAGTCAGGTCGTGTTGGATCCATCCTGTTCTGGCACCTGACTCGGTGGTGGCATTTTTGGATCTTTGTGGTCGGATCCGGGCTCGATCCGACACCTATTTGGAACCACTTTTGGGGCTCCATTTATTGGCTCCCTTCTGTTCGTACTCATGTATCCCCGCAAGTCCAGAAGCTCTACCTCCATCAAAGACGACCTCCATCAAAAATGCCACTCGGTGGTGGCATTTTTGGATCTTTCTTGTCGAATCCGGGCTTGATCCGACACTTGTTTGGAACCACTTTTGGGGCTCCATTTTTTTGGCTCTCTTCCGTTCGTCCTCATGTATCCCTGACCTGACTCTAAGTAGGGTGTCGTCTTTGATGGAGGTAGAGCTTCTGGACTTGCGGGGAGGGTCGAATATTTGGTTACCTTCGCCTCCCACATCGGGTTTACTTGGCACCCCGGTTGGTGTTTGCTCCGGCTGTGTTTTTGTTGGCGGTACGACTTCTCCTCCTCTGCCGGTTGCGTCGGTGGGTTGGATTTTTCTAGTGCCAGTGGATTGTCGATGGTGGGAGGAAAGACTAAGGCAACAAAGAAGATTTTGGTGGCGGGAGCGAGAAGATCATCTGGAGCTGTTCGTCGGACAAATATGCACCTTGTTGCAGAGACATTTGTGAACTAAAAAGTCGAGGCAGTTGACGACACAACACTGTGTATTTCTCGGTTCTTCTCAAGGAAGAGGTATCGTGCAAGGGGAATAATCGGATTCCCTGTGAGTCTATGCAAGGTAAGAAACTGGTGGTTCCGGAGTTGGGTGTTTGTGGCGGTGACCTAGCTTTGGTGGATGAAAATTAGTCTCTAATGGACAAGGCGTTGGGTGAGGAGGTGGGTGATGTAGTGACCGAGTCTCGAGCAAAAGAGGCTATCGATTGTTTGGGGTTAACGGAGGAGGTCGCAAGGGTTGTTGGAGTGCAGGTGGGGGCTTTGTTTCCAAATGAAGTTTATTTCATGGAATGTGCACGGGCTGGGCCAACCCGAGAAACGTTTAGCGGTTGGTTCTTTGCTCGCTTACTGGGGAGCGGATAGCGCTTGTTTACAAGAAACAAAGGTGGCTTGTTGGGATCCTGCAAAGTGGAAGGCCATGTCAGGGCCTCGTCTCTCGGACTTCAAGGCTATTCCGACTATCAGACAAATATGCACCTTGTTGCAGAGACATCTGTGAACTAAAAAGTCGAGACGGTTGACGACACAACACTGTGTATTTCTTGGTTCTTCTCAAGGAAGAGGCATCATGCAGGGGGGATTATCGGATTCCCTGCGAGTTTATGCAAGGTAAGAAAGTGGTGGTTCCGGAGTTGGGTGTTTGTGGCGGTGACCTAGCTTTGGTGGATGAAAATCAGTCTCTAATGGACGAGGCGTTGGGTGAGGAGGTGGGTGATGTAGTGGCCGAGTCTCGAGCAAAAGAGGCTGTCGATTGTATGGGGTTAACGAAGGAGGTCGCAAGGGTTGTTGGAGTGCAGGTCGGGGCTTTGTTTCCAAATGATGTTTATTTCATGGAATGTGCACGGGCTGGGCCAACCCGAGAAACATTTAGCGGTTGGTTCTTTGCTCGCTTACTGGGGAGCGGATATCGCTTGTTTACAAGAAACAAAGGTGGCTTGTTGGGATCCTGCAAAGTGGAATGCCATGTCAGGGCCTCGTCTCTCGGACTTCAAGGCTATTCCAGCTATCGGAAGCTCTGGCGTATAGTGGTTGTGTGGAACAGAGATATGCTTGCTCTTTCTGAGACCACGGTGATGACTCGATCTGTTTCTGTGGTACTGATTAGCAAGCGTGACTAGACTAGGTTCCTGATCACGTCGATCCATGGTGAATCTGGTGCTTCTACGAATTTGGTTCTTTGGGCGGAACTGCAGGATCTTTGATCTCATTTTTCGAGTATTTCGTGGGTAGTTATTGGTGATTTCAATGTTACAATTTTTACCGAAGACATGCCATGTGAACGTGGTACGCAGGATCCGGGATCCGCTTTTTGCTAAATGTGTGGAAGATTTATGCTTGAAGGTTCGGGATGCAGTCAATTGCAGATACACCTGGAGGAGCTCCTCTAGATCTCGTCTGGACAGGTTCTTTCTCTCGATTGAGGCACTGGAGATGTTTAGCTTTGCTATTGTGGTTTCGCTTCCCAGATCCAGATTGGATCCTACACACATTTGCTTGGATACATCTAGTGGAAGAGGATTTTCTACGTTTTTTTTTGTTTCGAGAGATGTTGGATGCTTGAGTATGGGTTCAAGGATTTGGTCACTTCCTTTTGGAGTGGCCTGGTGGTTGATGGTTCGACAACTACTCGGATTGCACGCAAGCTGGCCCTATTGCAGTGCAGGCTGATCATGTTTTGGATGGAGTCCCGTGCTACGCGGGAGCAATGGCGGAATCAGGCATTGGACGAGATGGTCTGGCTGGAATCTTTAGAGGATTTCAGAGAGCTGGACGAGGAGTTGGAGAGCCGTGGGTTAATTCAGAACTTGCTAGTGGAGGAAGTCTAGTAGCAAGAGTGAGAGTGGTGACAATGATCCTGACAGAAGTGGGTGAAAGGGGGACACGAACACCGGACTCTTTCACGCGGTGGGAAATGGGAGAAAGAGAAATATGATTCATGCTTTAGAGGTGAGGTTGGAAAGCTTCTCAGGTGAGGAGGAGGCGACAACGTCAGTTACGAGTTGCTTCAGAGAGATGAGCAAACACGTGCATCACTGTGGATCTCGATGGCTTGGTGTGGGTGTCAATGCTATTTCTGAGTTGGATAAGGAGGCTCTGGTGCGGGATTTCACTACACAAGAAGCTCGGGAGGCGGTTTGTGTGCTGAATCCGGACAGTTGTCCAGGCCTGATGGGTTCTTGTTTTTCTTCTTCAGGGAGTACTGGGACATAGTGGAAGTAGCGTTGGAGATGATTGTGGAATTTGTTGTTGGAAACTACGACTTTGACAAGCCAAACTGATCCTTGATTTTTCTGTTGCCAAAGGAGGTTTCGACCAAGGTGGAGGATCATTACCTAATTGCTCTCTCCAATGTTTTATATTGGATTGTGGCAAAAATTCTCGCGAACCGTCTGTGAAGGGTGCGTTGGGTTAATTTATCTGGTGCATAGTGCTTTTCTGCCAAGCATGCATTTGATGGGCAGTATGATTACTGCTTCTGAGATTGTGGCTGACCGAGGGTTATGTGGAAGGTGGATTTCTCGAAGGTCTATGACAGTGTTCACTAAATCGGCCGTACGGGCCGCATATGCCCTTGCGGCGTGCAGACCGCACCGATTACTTGAATCAGTGCATTATGCGCCCTCCCCGCATATGCGGCGCGCATATGCCCCGCATATGCCCTGCATATCCCGCATATGCCCCGCATATCCCGCATATGCCCCGCATACTGCTCCAACAGCTCCAACTTTTCAATCTTCTCATTCAGGTCCTTAATTCTGTAACTCTGCCTCTTCATTCAATTGTTAGAATATGACATGCATTTCTATACAATTACAATGTATTATACCATTATGTATCTGCAATGTTTTATGTTTTTCTCATGTATTATTTTCACGAGTATATGCATTGTATCGTCGAATATTTTTTATATATGCCGATTGAGGTTTTGCTCATGTAGTGCATGTACGCGTATTGAAGTTTTGTTATTACGAATCATATAATGTGAAGTTTGTATGGTAAATGTTTTTTTGTGATTAAATATGAGGTAATTAAAAGTATACATGCACACCCATCTAATATGAACTGTTTTTCTTAGATCTTCTTTAACTCCACTTAGATACATAACTTCAGTGGTAATGTTATTCATAGAGATTTTTTTATTTTTAAATTAAAAATTAGAAAACCGCTTAGAACCGCATATGCCCCGTATATGCCGCCGCATACCGCTTAATCAGTATTCGGTGACCAGTCCGAACGCATACGCATACCGCTTTCCTAAACCTTGGTCTATGACTATGTTGACTGGAAGTTTCTCTGGGATTCTTTGTACATGCGAGTATTCCCAGATCAATGGATTGCTTGGATGAAGAGGTGCATCACCACGACTTCATGTGCGGTCCTCGTGAATGGCCAGTTGAGGGGCGTTTTTTTCAACCGCAGAGTGGGGTGCAGCGGGGATGCTCCCTTGCTCCCCTGCTTTTTGTTCTTGTGGCTAATGCCCTGGCTGTCATGGTTGGGCGTGCGACGGATGGTGGTGTCTGTCTTGCCTACCGTAGTGGGAATCTTTCTATTTTAATTCTTCAATATGCCAATGATACTTTACTCTTTGTGGAAGGCATGTCCCTCGGGTGCTGGGGGTTATCCACGATTATGGACTTATTTGGGAAAATTTCTGGACTAAAAGTTAACATGGAGAAGTATGAATTTGTCTCCTTCGGTATGATAGAGAATGAGGTCGCTTGGTGTGCGTCTTGGCTGAGGTCCTCTTGTAGTCCGTTACCAATGAGATACCTAGGTGTGCTGTTTACTGGCGGAATGGGGAAACATGCTGACTGGCTACCAGTGGTTTAGAAGCTTAAGTAGAAGCTGGCAGGTTGGAAGTCGACATGTCTCTCGTGGGGTGGAAGACTGGTTGTTGCTCAATTCGTTGCTCTCGCCGATTCCATCTTCTTCCTTTCATCCAGGATTCTCCCTGTGGGCGTAAGGAAGCAGCTTGAAGGCACCATAATGTGTTTTTTCTGCTCATCCTCGGAACAATCAAACAGATTTTACTTGGTGGATTGGGGCAGGGTGACATCCTTGAAGGAGAATGGTGGGCTTGGTGTTCACAGTTTGGAGGAGATGAATAAGGCCTTACTTGGGAAGTGGGTTGCTTGCGTATGGGGTGATTGTGACAGTTTGGTCTGTAGGGTGCTACGACATTTATATGATACGATTTACTCGCTGTCTGGTCCCAATGTGGGAGGTTCCTTCCCCTCGCACTTCTGGAGGGGGGTGCATGATCTCCGTCCTTTCTTTAGATATGCTCCTGGTGACGGGAGGGGCTTCAGATTTTGGACAGATGATTGGAGCGAGAGCAGGATGATTGGGGCAAGATACTTGAGGCTGATGGCACTTGGTAGGGACTCTACGTGCTCGGTGGAGGACACTTGGGATGGCCAATCCTTCTGCCCTGCCTTTCACATGGATCGTTCTGAACAGGGATTGGGCGAGTTAATGGAGTTTTTACAGCAATTGGAAAGTGTACACGAGCCTTCTGATGGGCAGGATCATTGGTGTTGGCATGATGGGGTCTTTTCTGTTAGCTTATCGGGCATTGAAGGGTCCAACTATTTAAGCATTTATGACCCAAGTGGAAACACGATGGATTGCAAAAAGATATGGAATTGGAAGATACCTACAAGGGTGAAGGTTTTCCTTTGTTTTTTTCGGAAGGGGAGGCTGCTGACAAGCAGGAGATTTGCTCGGTTTGTTGATGTTAGAGTTATTATTGTTTACTATTATGTTTGTAACCCTTCAAGTTCCGTAACTCCCAGTGACCCTTCAGGTTCTATATCTCTTGTACTCTCTAGGGTTTTCTCTCTATATAAGAGACCTTAACTCTATGGAATAAACATCACATTCCTTCTTATTTTTAACATGGTATCAGAGCTGTCGCCACCACCAGCCCTCTCTCCGCCGACAAGGAGAGAGGGCTGGACCTCCTGCATCGCCCATGGTTCGATGGTTTTGCGTAAGGCGGTCCGCGTCCCCAACAACACCAGCTTCCAGCTCCAGCAGCACCTAAAACACCGCCTCAGGCTCTAGTAGCTCCAGCCGCACCTCTCACATCGTAGGCGCGCCTCCCGTAACCTCGCAGGATTACCCATCGTGCAGGCGACGCGACTTCCTCCCGCAGGCAGCCTCTTCAAGTGCGGTATCAAGGCCCAGGCGTTACTTTGTCCTCAGCCCCCAGGCGTGCACCCCTCCATCTCCTACCCTCGCCAGGCGCAGGCGCAGGTGCACAGCCGGCGTAAGCGCACGACGCACCACCCAGCGCCGGGCAGCCCTCTTCTCCACATCTGGCGGTGCTGCTCCCTCCTTTCGATCACAAGTTTCCAGGCGGAACCCTCACGGCTTCGGGCGGCATGATCCTCTATGTTGGAGGCTCTGCGTAACCTCCACGCAAGCCTGTGCGCAACCTCCAGACGCTTCTTCCTCCAAGAGCTCCCGTGCATCGCTCCTTCCTCTCCAATCGTGCAAGGCGAAGCGATTCTCAATCTAGATTGGCTTCTCTCCCCCTTGCAGTGGCGACAGAACAAGTCCTCCAGGCGGAGCTCGGGCTCCCCATTTCGCGTGGTGCCAGTCCAGCACTCGCGCGCCTCCTTCCCAGGCGCAAGGCGGTGCCTCCAGCCCCTCGCGCGCTCCATCCACTCCATCTCTATCCCCCGCAGCGTGAAACCCATCCCAGTAGGAAACCAACGGCGGTGCGCACACCCATCTCACGAAGGAACCTAATGGCGGCGTTCTCTCTTTGCCAGAAAGGGTTCCCACGATGGGAACCCTAATGCTCGCGAGGCCCTACTTTATTAGAATTTTTTTGGCTATTTGCGTGAAAGCCCAGAAAAAACCCTACAGTTGTGTAAGCCCAAATGGGCCGTGAATTATTCAAAAAGAGAGAGAGAGATGTGAGGTCCAGTTAAAAAAAAGGGGAGGGGAAGGTATGTTAAAGAGAGAGAGAAAAAAGAGAACCACAAAATTAAAAAAAGGAGAATATTGGGCCCAAGTGGGCCGGAAAAAGAGAGAGAGAAATGGTAAAAAAAGGGACACGTACAATTGAAAAGCCGTACGCATATTTAAAAAAAAATTGTGAGAGATGAAAAGCCTGAAAAAAAAGTTTTTGAACGGCTTATTTTTAAAAAAAGGGGCAGCTATTTCAAAAAAAATGATGATTTCAAAAAAAAAGAATGATTTGCAAAAGCCGAAAAAAAGGTTGAACGGCTTAAAAAAAAGAAAAAGAGAGAGAAAGAGAGAGAGAGAGAGAAAAAAAATCGCCTTTTGGTTTCTCCCAACTTGATCTGCGATCTTTATTCTATCAAGTATGGGAGAAAGGGGGAGTCAGAGGTGTATTCTTTACAACTGTCCATCTACACTGACAGACCGACAACTCCAGATTTCTACAAGATCATCCGTTTTCACCGAGCATCAATTACTTCGACAGGGTGCATACTTCTTCTTTTGTGACCCGACTACTACTCCGTGCTGGACTTCTTCTTCTGCAGCGATTCTACTCCAGGCACGACAGAGATACGTTCCGATGACCTGCAGGCACGACAGAGATACATTCCAGTGACCTGATATAGCAACGGTTCTACAGGCATGACAGAGATACGTTCCGATGACCTGAAAGCCGCAGACCCGTCCTCGTGCGAGGTCTTCTACCAGCAGCGGACTTGTATTCTTCTTGTGATGTATCGTGCGAAGATGTGCTGTATACTTTCTTTTTGTTGCAAGCTGCAGCTTTCTCGGCTCCAGCTTGAGGGGGAGTGTTAGAGTTATTATTATTTACTATTATGTTTGTAACTCTTCAAGTTCCGTAAGTCCCAGTGACCCTTCAGGTTCTGTAACTCTTGTACTCTATAGGGTTTTCTCTCCATATAAGAGACCCTAACTCTATGGAATAAACATCACATTCCTTCTTATTTTCAACAGTTGAGACGACAAGTCCTTTATGTCAACCGTGTTCGATGAATGTGGAGAGTGCTAATCACATCTTCTTTGGATGTGGTTCATCAGTGGCGGCTTGGGAACTCTCTGAGGGGCCGACAATATATTCCCATGGGTTCTGGGAATCTATTGGCGTGGATTGGCGCGACTCTGAGAGGGATCGTTCTGGTTACTTATCGATGGTCTGGGCTCTCTGGCTTGTTAGCAATAGTTTTATTTTTTGCCAGGAGCGTATGTATGCCGAGAATATTGTAGCTCATGCTAAGTCCCTACTGAAATCCGGAGTATGTAACATATGGTGTGTACTTTTTTGGTGAATTAATGGTGAAGTTTTTGGGCACCCCTCTGTATGATGGTGGCCCTTTTTCTTTCAAAAAAAACCAATTGGGCTTTCAAAAAAACCCTCCATGTTTAACTTGTTGCACCTTGGTAACCAGCCTTTTTCGTCTTACTAGCGAAGCATGTACATACCTTCACTTTCAGGGGTGCCTCCGCTTTTCAAATCACCCCGTTGTCTAAAATGACAAGGGATCAAGATGAATGATGCTTTCTTAGTGCCATATAAGCCATTATCATCGTGAAATCCTCTCCCTCACACTCTCGAGTGTTGGGCTCATTCTCCATCAACATATTTTCCTCAGCAACGTGTTAAGGAAAAGTCACGTGATCTATCATCAGACATGACACCATGAAATGAGGTAACCAGACCCCATCTCAACATTTTGTCGCACTCCCTTATTTTCACAAGTGTTGCTAACCTCATAAACCTCTCTCATAACACCCTTCTTGGACCTATGGTGGGTATTGGTCATCCATTTAGCTTTTGGTCTGATAATGGTCTGAGGAGGGGTCCTTGGGGGATCTGTTACACCCTCTTTGGACCTATGGTGGGTAATGATCATCCATTTAGCTTTTGGTCTGACAATGGTCTGAGGAGGGGTCCTTGGGGGATTTGTTCTCAAGGCTCTTCGTATTGGCATCTAATTGTGGTATTTATTTAATGGTGGCATGGTCTAATGGGACTTGGATTCATGGTCTTCTGGTTATAGAGGGGATACATTGTCTTTTCTGCCATTTGGCTTGTTGGTAAAGACCCTCGTGTATGGTAGAGCTTTGGGTACACTTGGGATAGAGTTACTGATCAACTATGTAGGCTTACCTTTGCCATGAGGGAAGTTGATGCTCCTAGATGTGGGACCTCTATTGGAGAAAACGAACTCAAGCTTACTAGATGGAAGGCATATTGCTTATTGTTGGAGTATTTGATTGTGCACTACTTGAGTTGTAGATGGGTAAATGGATCACTCCAGGTTTCATTTACCCCATCATAATGTTTAGTCCCACATCTACCAGTGGTGGGACTTGGAGGCTCTGTGGAGGCTATATAAGAAGCCCCAGACCTCCTGTATCCATTGAGAAAGTGCAATGAACACATAAGTCCTTTGAGGCATTCTCCTGTGGTTTTATCCCGCTCCTTAGGGAGTAGGGTTTCACGTAAAATTCTTTGTATTCCGTGTTTATCTTTCAGTTCTTATGCTCTATTTATCATTTCGCTTCCGCATTCTCCATTTTCTAACACGGTATCACAACATGTTCGATTCTCGAGGAACTATTTTCATTATTTTTATTCGAGATTCAATTATCGATCATTCTTATTGATTCAAGTTTTGTAAGTTCTAGGGTTTCCATTGAAACCCTAGTTTCTGAAGTTCTGGTTAGCGCAATCCTTCACATTCATGTATCCTTTGGCTGCACGTTTCCATGCCCTCTGCAATGTTCCAGGCGCTGCAGATGCGCAACGATCCTAGCATGCGATGGCGTGCCTGCTTCTCGATGATGGCAGCATATTCCAAGCGACGATAGCCACTCGTGTTCCATGGCGGGCGTCTCCTCCAGTCGGGCACCCTCCTGCTGCACCCAACAACAATGATGCCTCCTCCTCAAGGCGCAAGCCCTAATCCCAGTCGTAGAGGGAACGTGCCCTGACTCCTCACACAACGTGCACACATGTACACCTCTCATAGGCGGTGGAAGTTCATCCAGGTCGAAGCAATCTCCCATCCATGCGGAGGACTCCCGGGAGTGCGAGTAAGAGTTGGTCAAACTGGGCCGATGGCGAGTGGGAGAGCGACTGCGAGTGCGGTCGGCGGTGCGGAGAAAGGGAAGGCGGTGCTAGGCTCGGAGGAGAATGACAACCGAGCTTCCGGTTACAAAGACGAGTCTCAGGTAGGGGAGGTGGGGTTTGGACGCGAGTATCACATAAGAAGCCTGAGCGAAGATGCATTCATTGTGGGATCAGGGGGCATGTAGCCTCGTTTTGTCCTTCCCCCTCGAGATGCTTTTCTTGTGGGAAGGAGGGGCACCGACAAGCAAATTGCATGGCGGCTCGTCGGTCGGTTGAAGCATCAGTCCCAGGGAAGGGCCAAGCCTCCCTTCGTGGTCAGTACAACTTGCATGCTGCAACTGTTTGTCGGGGGGGGGGGGGGATGGGGGCTTCGTTCGCGGAGGTAGTGGGGAACGTCTATCCGGGTGCAAGTGCAACAAAGCCTGTAAGTTTTCCTAATGGTGCGGTAGGGGATGGCGGCGCTGCGACCTCGAAAGAGGTTAGGGAGAACGTTCGTGTATCGGGTTTGCATGCACTGATCGGGTTTGCGGTGAAGGGCGTTATCGAGATGGACGTTGCGCTTTCACATCTGTCTGGGTTCCTTGGCATGCGATTCGCTGGCAATGTGGTGTTGGTGGATGCTCGAAGATGCTGTGTTCATGGTTTATTGGCCGATCAGAGAGATCGGCTGCTTCGCAATGGTGATGTCGACAATGTCGTTTGGAGAAGTTTGCGTTTTGCGGATGGGTCCTGTTCGGAGATGGAGGTTTGCGTGGCAAAAATCAAGGGCGTCCCCTTCCTCTCACGGTCGGTTGGGTGCTTAAGGAAGGTCTTGCGATGTTGGGGATCGGTTCGGGCGGTGCTGGATGACAGCCTCAGGCCTGGGTCACCTATCGAGGACACGAGGGTCTTGCTTGAGTGCAACAAGAGCTTCCTCGACAAGGTCAGAGGGCGAAGCACTTTCACAGAAATGGAGGTCGGTTGTTTCTCTTTCAGAATCGAGCTTCAGGTCGATGAACCTCTGCCTCCTCCGGAGTTTCCGATGGAGGAGGTCGGAGGAGAGTCCGGGGGCGCTTCGGGACCCGTGTTGACGGTTGATTTTCCGAGGGGTCCACTCGGTGGAACGGCGTGAACGGTTCATTGCACGCGACGCTTCGTGAACTCATCCCGGGTTCTGTATCTGCTGTCAAATATATTCCCTTTGCATGGTGACGTGGCCAAAGGGCTTCCAGAGGCATCTCCGATTACTTATGAATCTGATGTGGATGTGGGTCCGAGAGTCCAGGTCGTGTACACGGACCTTTGTGCAGTCCCTTTTCCTGTGGCGGATCCGAGGGGCTTCTCGGACGCGGATGTCGGTCGGGTGTCTTCGGATCCCGCGGTGCTCTTGCCAGCCATGGCTTCCTCGGCCTCGTCGGCGTGGTTTCTTCCTTCATGGGGTTGTGGTGAAGCACTAAGCGGCTCTCCTCAGGTGGTTTCACTCTCTCTCGTCCCTCCTTTCGCAGCGGAGGGGAGGGCATGGTCGCAAACTTTCAACTTGGGGTCCCGGCACCCTCTTTTGACAACTCCGATGGCCTTCATCGGGTTGCCACGACTGCTTCTTCTCGGGAGATGACTGACCTCATCTCCGATGGGGGGGGTGAGAAACAAGAGATCTGGGAAGAGGTACAGAAGAAGGAACCTGTCCAGGTCCTCGCGGGCGGAGGCGCAACCTTGCCCTCCTTTGAAAATTCTTGTTGCGGAGGCCGCGAGTGTGGCCCAAATCCATGGGAATTTCGGTGGTCCTAAATGAAAATTCTCTCTTGGAATGTTTGTGGGCTCGGTGACCCGGTTAAACGACGGATTGTAGGGTCCAGATTCACTGAATGGGGATGCGACATCGTTATGCTGCAAGAGACGAAGCTGCAATCTTTGGCGGACGACCTTTGGAGATCTTTGGGCGCGAGGGGCATAGACCAGTTCAGATCGCTGGATGCGGCGGGATCCTCGGGTGGGTTGCTGATGGCATGGCGCTCTTCCTCCATGGCCTTTGACTCGGTGATTCGCGGGAGACACGTGCTGACGGTGATTCTGCTATGTACGTCTTCCTCCCTTCAGGTGGCTGTTTCGTGTATGTATGCTCCTTGATGTAACATGATGCGGGGGGAGTTGTGGGAAGATCGTCTTGATGCTGGTAGGACTGTCGGCGGACTCCCCTGACTTATTGGGGGAGATTTCAATGTTACTCTACTGACATCGGACATGCTTAGGGGCAGGGGGTAGGACCTGGGCTCGCTTGACTTCGCGGACACCGTTGACTCGTTGGGCCTTGAGGTGATGGATGCGGAGGACGTCGCTTATACATGGAGGAGTTCTAACTCTCAGTCGCATATTGATCGCTTCTTGGCGTCAAACGAGCTTCTGGAGGCTTTTGCTTTAGCCTCGGTGGAGGCTAAGCCGTGGGCCTGTTCAGATCACACTCCAATTCTTTGGTGCTCTGGGGATGCCCCAGTGCACAGGGGGCTTTTTAGATGAAAAGTGCTGGTTGTTGGAGGATAATTTTAGGGAGTTGGTGGCTTCGCACTGGTCGGACATGGTTGTCTCGGGGTCCGCTGCATCTCGTTTTGTCCAGAGATTATCTTCTTTGCGAATACGTCTGGCTGCTTTCAAGAGGGAGTCTAGGGCGGCTAGATACGCGGTGAGGAATGATGCGGAGGAGATCATTCAGATTTACGATGCACTGGAGGACCTGAGGGAGCTCACGGTGGACGAGTTGGCATGTCGCGCTGCTGCTCAGATGAAAGTCTCTATGGAGGATAGAAAGCGCATCACGGAGTGGAGGCAGAGGTCGAGAAGTACTTGGCTAAGGGAGGGGGACGCGAATACATCCTTCTTTCATCGCGTTGCTAGTGGGAGGCGCAGAACCAATGCGTTGCGTTCCATCTTGATTGATGGGATCCGCGTGGAGGGGAATAAGGAGATGGGGAGAGCTATTGCGGCTCACTTCAAGAGCATTTCCTCAAGAACTATCCCAAGGATGTGGAGGTGGCTAGGCCTTGATACTCTTGCTGTAGCGGGGTCTTGCTGTGACTTGCTCATTCGTGATGTCACCTAAGAGGAACTTAAAGATGCTGTGTGGGACCTGAATGCTGACGCTGCTCCTGGGCCTGATGGTTTCCCAGTCTTATTTTACAAGGACTTTTGGGATCTTGTGGGCCGTGAGGTGTTGGAGGTGGTCTCGGAGTTCTGTCGGGGGAACGCGGGTTTCGATAGGATCAACCGTGCGCTTATCATCTTGCTGCCCAAGTCCTCGTCGCCGAGTTCCATCGATGATTTTCGCCCTATTGCGGTCTCAAACGCCCTATATCTTATTACAGCTAAGGTCATCGCAACTAGGCTAATCAGCGTTCTTGGCAGTGTTGTCTCCCCGATGCAATCAGCCTTCATACCTGGGAGGCAGATCTCGGGCTGCATCACGCTTGCTTTCGAGATCATTGCGGATTGGCAGAGGAGGGGCGAGTGTGGTGTTCTTTGGAAGGTGGACTTTGCAAAGGCTTACGATAGCCTTGATTGGAGATTTCTTTGGTCGGTCCTTAGGAGGAAGGGGTTCCCGGAGAAATGGATCTCTTGGATGAGGCGGTGTGTCACCACTGCCTCTTTTTCGATCATGGTGAATGGCCGTCCGGAGGGAGGTTTGGTTCAAGCCCTGGAGGGTGGTGCGGCAGGGGTGCCCTCTTGCGCCCATGTTATTTATCCTTGCGGTGGATGTCCTGGCTGATATTGCGGTTCGTGTGGTCAGCAACGACCTCTCTAAGGGGTACTCGAGGGAGGAGGTGATGGTTCCAATTCTGCAATACGCCGACGATACCCTTTTCTTCATTGAAGGGGGGTTGGAGGAGGCCAAGGGCATAGCCACGACCCTGAAGATCTTTGGCGAGTTGTCTGGGATGCTTAAGAAAGATAGTAAGTCCAAGTTCGTCCCCTTCGGCCTTGCGATGCAGGAGGCCGACACGTGTGCGGTGGCGTTGGGGTTGAGTTGCTCTATCTTGCCGATGGACTATTTGGGGATGCCCTTGGCCGTGGGCAGAACGGGAACGAGAGATTGGCTTAGAGTGGTGGAAAGGGTGGAGGCGAAGTTGGCGGGTTGGAAACCCACTGTCCTTTTGAGAGGGGGCCGACTGGTCCTTTTAAAGGCAGTCCTTTCGTCCATTCCGATTTATTTTCTCTCCAATCGGCGTATGCCAAAGGGGATTAGAGCTCGGGTGGAGAAACGAATGAGTGCTTTTTTATGGGGGAAGCAAAAGGGTGGGTCGAGAGGGGTCCACCTTGTGGGATGGGAAGATATTACGCACAGGAAGGGTCAGGGAAGGCTGGGGGTAAATTCGCTCGAAGAAACGAATGACACCCTGGTGCTTAAGTGGGCGAGCAGGATATGGGGGTCGGGGGAGTATATATGCTGTGTTGTGTTACGAAGGATCTATGATGTGGGGGGGGCGCCGCCATCGTAGGTCGTCCGATCATCCTCCCCCACCCCTTTCTGGAGGGGGGTCATGGAGGTTTTCTTGATAAATATTTCGCTTTTTTAAGCCGGTCCTTGATTGGGGGGGAGGCTTTCTCCTTTTCGACGGACGATTGGACGGAGGGGGGGGGGCTATGCTCACGCTTCCCTCGCTTGTACGCTCTAGCAGAAGACAAATTGAGTTCGGTTGCTGCCTGCTGGGGTGATGGTAGTTGGTGCCCCACTTTCTCCGTGAACTTCTCCGACCAGAAATTGGACGATTTCTTGGCCCTGCTCGATATGCTTAGGGAGGTGGGGCCCCCTTCGGTGGGGAGGGACCACTGGTGTTGGCGGGAGGGTCCATTCACGATCAAGAAGGCCTTTGGGGCTATCTCTCGGCCGCCGCCGTCTCAATCGGAGACGCTTATCCGGGATTGTGCATTCCTGTGGACTCTCAGGCTTCCTGAGAGAATTGGTTTCTTCCTATAGTTGTTCAGGAGGCAGAGGCTGATGACGAGGGACCGATGTGCCCGTCTGTTATGTAGCGTTTCCGACAGGTGCCTTCTGTGCAGCGTGGCGATTGAGTCCGTGGAACACCTCTTCTTCTCGTGCCCCTTGGTGGTACAAATATGGCAGGGAGCTGGCTTGGCATGGTGCTGCACTGACGATCTCCAGTCCTTCTGGGATGCGCTCCTTGCAAATAAAGATAGGCCGAGGAAGGACTTACTTTATCCTGTGGCCATTCTGTGGGCAGTCTGGCGGAGTAGGAATGACTTGCTGTCCGCGGGCCAACGATTCTATAAGGAGAACGTGGGGATTTTGGCCAAGCGCTTAGTGGGAGGATTGGGTGTTGTAATAGCTTTGTATTGTCGGCAACTGGTTGTTATTTCCCCCTTCTTTTTTTCTTTGCCTTTTGAATAAAACCTTGGGGCGAGCACCAACGAGTGTTTCCCTCTCGTTTATGGATTTCAAAAAAAAAATGCGGAGGACTCCCCATTGACCCCTTGTCGATGGCCTCATGCAATGCACTCGACGGCGCTTCTTCGGGCGACCCTCCATCTCCGGACGACCCTCTATCTCTGGGCGACAAATTGGCGCGCTGCATCGCATCAGATATCCTCGCGACATCTTCAACTTGCACAGGTCATTCCCCAGGCGGCACAGTGCCGACATCTCCTTCTGCATCTGCACTGCCAACACAACACCCTCAACAACGCATGCGAGACTCTGATCTCCCGCGCGCACCTCCGCGATGCGCCAAGCGATTCAACAGTCCTGCTCCCTTACAGATCGCTGCATCCCAGCTCCCTCCGTGGCCGCGCTTTCTTGTGCAAGCGGCGCCGCCTGCCCCATTTGATCTTCCGAGTGCCCCATCGGGCGACGAAAAATTAGGGGTTCCCCCATGGGAACCATAAAGGTTTTTTTATTCTTTGCCCAAGGGTATGCGAGCCTGTTAAAAAAATGGGTCCGTTGTTTTTAAAAAGGAGAGCTACTGTAATTTAAAAAAAATGGTAAGAGAGGTTTGGGCCTTTTGGCCATATGTTGTTTAAAAAAATGAGTTTTTTTGAAAAAGGTGCGTAAACAAAAAAAGGCCGTACGGATATTAAAAAAATGTTTTAAAAAATGTGTGAGAAGATAAGCCAAAAAGTGATACAACTTATTTTTAAAAAAATGGTATTGGCTATTAAAAAAGGGGGGAAGGTAAATAGCTAAGAAAAATTTTGCAAAAAAAGAGAGAAGAAAGCTGAAAAATATTGTGAGTTTGTCTTATTGTTTTGATGTTATTTTCCCCATGTTATTGTCTTCTCCCATGTTGGTCGATGTCTTCATTTCAACTAGTATGGGAGAAAGAATGAGTATATGTAGAGTCACAAGATTATTCAAATTCTCAGATACAGATATTCCAGACCAACTAGTAGTTCAGACTTCACAAGTTATCGGATTATCGATGTACAGTTCCAGACTCAACGTCCAGATTCCGAGCCACAGTTTGATGCGCAAGTTCAGACTCTACATTCAGGTTCCGAGTCTGCAGTTAAAGGCGCACGAGTGTGCGATCTCCAGTTTTGTGGTCCCCATCATTCTTGTTGTTTCGGCCAGAGTTTTCATATGAGCCATAGGGACTCCAGAGTAGTGGACCATTCCTTATGCCATGTTGGCAAGGGTTTTCATGTGATATCATAGCAATAGGGACTCCAGAGTAGAGTACCATTCTCTGAACTAGATGGGAGAGACCAGAGTACTCCGACGAGCAAGGTTGCAGAAAGCGGTAGTCGGTACTCGGTCGGCGGGGTCACTGACTAAGGATTAATCGGCAGTCGGGCGACTAATCGGAATTAGTCGGTCATTAGTCGGTTTTGAATTTTTTAATTATTTTAAATATATAAATCATTTTTATACATAGATTTGTACATTTTCTATACTTTCATAATGAAATAAAAGAAGTAATTGACTTTAAATATAACATTATTGCATATTAGAATAAGTTTGCGTATGCATTGACATAGATTTATATATTTTTTATACTTACATAATCAAACAAAAGAAGTAAATGACTGTTAAATATAACATTAAGCGTATTTAGAATAAGTTTGCTTGAAAAAAGGCTAAAAACAAAAAAAGTATAAAAGCTTGTGTAAAAGTTGGTCGACTAGTCGGGCTGACCGACTAATGGCCGACTAGGCCTAGTCGAGTCGGCTACCTCCCCCGACTCGACTAGTCGGACCGACTAGTCAGCCTAATCGGCCGATTTTTGCAAGCTTGCATGGGGGCAAAATGTTTCTATCGAAATAAGTTCTTTTGGCGACACTGGTACTCTATCGGTTGATACACATCCTACTAGTTGGGGTGCACTAAAGACTTGGGCTTTTAACAAGGATTTGGTCTAGTATTAGTTATGATATCAAAGGTGTTGTGCTGGTGGATTGGGGATCAATTGCCATTCCTTTTAATGAAGGTGGGTTAGGGGTGCTGGAGCCCATGGAGATGAACAATATGCTTCTTATTATATGAGTTGTATGGATATGGGGAAGCAGTGGGGATTTACTTTGTAGATTTCTTAGCAGTATTTATGGATTCTTTACCAGAACACCATGTTTCGTTCTAATCTAGCATTTAAAGGTGTATTTCATCCGTGGTTCCAAACACTGTCTTTTTCGCAACCTGTTCTAGGGAACGAGATGCTATTCAACTTATAGGAAGTTATTGGATACAAGAGGGAAACCTCCACGATCGTTTTTGAGGCTTTTTCCTATGTCTATTGATATGTTTGCTTTCATGGCTGGCTATTGGTCTGGCTTCAAGGAGAGAGAAGCATGAACTCTAGGGTTCTTCTCTTTCTTGGAGCATAGACAATGACTTCATGAGCCTGTTGGAAATATTGGATTCCTATGATGGCTTAATGGTAATGCAAGATCATTGGAACAGAGTGATGATTTTTCTATTTACCATTCTTATATCCTTACTAGTTTTATCCCTTATGGTGATTATTTTTTTATTTACCATTCTTATATCCTTACTAGTTTTATCCCTTATGGTGACATGAACCTGAATCAAGATTGTAAGGAATGGAAGATGCAAGCTCCCTTAAGGGCGAAGATTATCAGGTGGTTGCTATTGATATCTATATTTGCAATGAAGTCTTTTAGGGCGCACCTCTTTCATTTTCTAACTTTGTGTCTATTATTTTTGGGTAATAAAGATGATGTTGAGTACATGTTCTTTTCTCATGTTTAGACTCAAATGAGGTCTGGAGGGGTACAAATTTGGATTGGGTGGATGCTACTAATCTCGAGAATTTCTGAAGTAGCATGGATAAAGCATATTTCCTCTCTAAGTTGGAGAGAACGAGATCTTTGGCGTTTCTTTGGGCCTTTTGCCTCGTTATGATTGCTTTTATTTTTCGAGGGAACCATTTAATGTGGAAAATGTTGGAGAGGTTTTATGTTATGTTATGTTTTCACATTTATTTATTTCGTACGTTCGTTGCATGTAATTTATCCATTAGGGTTTCTCTTTTCTATATAAGAGAATCTTTGGGCTCTATTAATAGACATCGAGTATTCTTCTCTCCACATGATATCAGAGTAGCGGTCCTAGACCAAAGTATTGAGCCAAAAATCCTAACCCTACCTTCCATCCTCCCCCCCTTCGCACATCGCCATCTCCACGCCAACCCGCAACCCTGTGCGCACCTCCAGCGGCCCTTAGCACCGCATCCCAGCGGCCCTAGCGGCATTGCACATCAGCCCAGGAGCCTACCAACGGCCTTAACACCACTGCACAATGGTATATGAGCTGCTCTAGCGGTCCCAGCCGACAACGGGACCCTGTGTGCTGCACACATCATCTTTACACTACCTAGTGGCCTCTTGTGCCGCCAACAGGCCCAACAACCCCTCGTGAAGCCCTGGAATCGTGAACTTTTGGTTTGATTTATCCTATTTTTATCATGATCAGACCACGTTTCATTGAGACATGTGGTTTTAGTATGAATCTAAAATCACAACCACATTGTTTCATATCCTTTTAGACGCTACACAATTGGTCTAAGGTCCCAGTAATTGTTCACGATGTCTGAAAGTAGAGTTGATATGCCATCTACGGGTGCTTTCAAGGGCCCCACTTCTATTGTCAAGATGGATGATACTAACCACGAGCTATGGGCAATGCAGTTCACGAATCTAATGCAGTGCCATGGCAAGAAGCATATTCTGACGCAAGATGAGCCAATGGTCAATTCCGGGACTAACGCCTCATGGGAGACTGATAATGCATATACCAAGGTGTGGCTATCAGATATAGTATTTGTGGAAATAGCCAATGATATTCTTAGTCAACCCACAACAAAGGCAATGTGGGACATTCTTGCAGGGACAATCTCAGACCAAGAATGAGCTGAAGATACTGCAGCTTCAGCATGATATCTTCATGACCAAACCGGGCGATCGTCCTCTTCATGTCCTATACTTCTCTGAGGGGTATGTTCGAGCGACTTCACAGCTACATACCTCTGACGGTTACTCCAGAGCAACATAAGGCCTATAGAGATTCTGTCATGGCTGGTGTTTTTCTGGCTGCCTCAATCCAGAATACGACTTGGCTCGCTCACAGCTCCTTACCGATGCTACCATACCTCCTATGGAGGAAGCATACTGTAGGCTAAGTCGATTGCGTATCTCCTCTGCCACACCCTCTCAGACTTCATCGGCTATGGTTGCATCACACGGTAGAGGTGGATCTACTCCTTTCAGAGGAAGGGACATGCGTAATCGAGGTGATTCTCGCCCACGTCAAACATGTTCATACTGCCTCGTTCAGGTCAATCAGAGGATACACGCTACTCCAAGCATGAATTCTCACCATCAGCTCGTGCTGCAGAGCAGAGCTAGACTGCTCCTAATATTAGTGATCATCGCTATGATGATTTTGTTGCTTGCCTGAGAGAGATCATGCCTCCAGCAGGTTGATCTACCAGCACCGATCCATCAGACATGGATGCCTCTGCCTCTACCAACAACTCATGTATTACACATGCTTTTACTGGTCATTCTCAACCAGATCCTTCAGAGTGGATTATGGATTCCAGAGCATCACATTATCTCTACGGAGGTAGATTACAATTTGGTACATATCATCCAACACAACCAGGTAGATCGGTAGTGATGGTTGATGGGGCTCAATCCCCAATTACTGGATAATGGGAGGTTCATTTGACACCCACTTCACACTTGCAGAATGTTCTTTATGCAACTGCTTTTTCCAGGAACTTGCTATCTATTCGCCAGATTACAAAAGATTTAAATTGTCATGTTATATTTGACTAGGACTTCTTGTCCCTACACATCTCATCAGAACGATGCAGCTGAACGCGAATATCGACATTTTCTTGACGTCACCAGGACTCTTCTCATACAAAGTCAGGCTCCACATTCTTTTTGCGGTGATGCTGTGATGACAACTCGTTATCTTATAAATCGAATGTCCTCTACTATTTTTGGTGAAAATGCACCCTTTGCTCTTGCTTTTTCTGAAAAGGATCTTTTTTCTCTTACACCATGAGTGTTCGGATGTGTGGCATTTGTTCATATACTATGACCTGGTCATAACAAGCTCGCTCCTCGAGCTATCAAATATACGTTTATTGGTTACTCCCACACACAGAAGGGTTATCAATGTTTTGGTCCTGTACATGCATAATACTATGCTAGTGTTGACGTCATCTTCTTTGAGTCCATTATGTACCTCTCCTATATGTGATAGGATGAGTCCCTCTGAATCTGAGGATACTATTATTCTTCCTCCGCCACCTACACATATACCTCAGCCTGCACTCCATGTTCCAACGCCTTCCCCAGCATCCAACACGTCCAAGGTAAATTCTGAAAACTTGGTTTTGACTGATGGAACTAGTGTTGTACATGATGAGCATGCAGATTTACAAGAGGAGCCAAAACCACCAGCTGAGAGTGATTTAGGGTAGTCAATTGCCTTGCAAAAGTCAAGTTTTCTTGTGCACGATACTCCATGGCAGGTCAGGTGTCTCTGGAGAGGCTTTCACTAGATTTCGGAAAATTTATTGTGGGATTATCCGCTATCGAAATCCCATGTGCATATTAGGAGGCGCTCATGGTGAGTGAATGACGTCTAGCTATAGAAGCAGAGATGGCTGCTTTACAGTCTTGTGGCACGTGGAGTACAGTTACAATTTCCGCATACATGTCTGTTGTAGGATGTAAGTGGGTGTTCACTTTGAAACATCGAGTGGATGTCAACATTGAATGCTACAAGGCACGACTCGTGGCTCGTGGGTTCACCTAGATATATAGGGCGGACTATCAGGACATTTCCTCTCCAGTTGCTCGACATTCCACACTTTGGGTTCTTCTCTTTGTCGCTGTCACCCAAGACTGGCCCTTGTACCAGCTTGATGTGACATACTTTCCTCTACGGTGATCTTCAGGAGGAAGTCTACCTGCAACAACCACCTGAGTTCACTATTGAGGGGGGAGTCTCAGAAGGTGTGCAGATTTCATAAGGCAATCTATGGCCTTCAGCAGTGTCCGAAAGCATGGTTTCAGAAGCTCTCTGATGTTATAGAACAGAAGGGGTTCGTGAGATCCACTGCAGATCACTCCTTGTTTGTTCAGAGATCCCTGAAGGGCATTGTGGCTATATTGGTATATATAGATGACATTATCATTACATGGGATAATGCATAGGGGATTCGAGTAGCTACGACCTTCGTAGGTCAGCAATTTGTGACCAAGGATCTTGGCAGTCTACGCTACTTCCGTGGATTGGAGTTCGCTAGGAACCAACGAGGTCTGGCGATGACCCAGAGGAAGTATGTTACATATCTCCTATCAGAGATAGGTATGGCAGATTGCAAGCCAACCGTTACTCCTATGGACCCGAGCATGAAGTTCTATGATGACGACACTGATGAGGTCGACAAGAGGAGATACATTGAATTAGTCGGGAAGCTGCTATATGTGACCATCACTATGCCAGGCACATCCTTTGCAGTAAGACAAGTAAGTCATTTCATGGAGCAGCCAAGACAGACTCATATGGATGTAATCCATATGACTTTTGAGATATCTAAAGACCTCACCTGGTACTGACCTTTTGTTTAGCAGAGGCACATCCCTAGCTGTTATAGCATGCGCAGATGCTTACTACACAGGATGCCCCAAGGACAGGAAGTTGACTTCTGGGTTTGCAGTATTTGTAGGGAATTCATTAGTATCATGGAAGAGCAAAAAACATGCATTTGTCGATCGATCAAGTGCTGAATCTAAATACGGAGCTATGGCACATGGCAACACAAAGATGATGTAGGTTAGATCAGTTCTGACTGACCTAGCCATTGAGGTGCCATTTCCTGTGCACCTCCAATGTGACAATCGAGCTGCACTATTCATTACCAACAACCCAGCCTTCAATGAGCGAACCAAGCATATCGAGGTTGACTGCCACTACACCCGAAATATGATCTAGAAGGGCCTTATTTCTGCATCCCATGTCAATTACGGTGATCAAACAACAGACGTGCTCACCAAGGCCCTTGCCAGAGGACCCTTTCAGAGATGATGTTCCAAGCTGAACCTAATTGACATCTATGCTCTAGCTTGAGGGGGAGTTTTGGAGAGTTTTTATGTTATGTTGTGTTTTCACAATTATTTATTTCTTATGTTTGTTGCATGTAATTTACCCATTAAGGTTTCTCTCTTCTATATAAGAGAATACTTGGGCTCTATGAATAAACATCTGTTATTCTTCTTTTCATATAAAATATTTTGGTTCATGTGCATTTTCTTCATAAATCATGCACAATGTAATATCTATATATTGGTACTAATAATGAATAGAGGAGCACCAACCAAAGGTCATCACCCCTTTTAAAAAATCGGCAATGTAAGTACCTTATTGTTGTTATGTGTTCAAACTTAATTTTTTTGGTACAAATTAGTTATTGTAGAGCGTCAAAAAAAAACAAATTAGTTATTGTATGCTCCAAATATTATTGTTAAGGGAGTGAAGGCCGGTTGCTTATGGAGGGGTGGAACATATGGTGAAGGGTGGTTGGGAGGGAGTAGGGAGACACGATGAGTTAGCATCCTCGTTTGCCCTCCCATTATGACTAGGGATGAAAACAATCAGATTGGAATACGAATATAGGTATAATCATATGCTTATCTATTTTAAAATACAAATACGAACGCCGATACGAATATTGATGATGGTGAAAAATGTGTTACCATATCCTTAAAAACTAATACGAATATAAAACGAATACGAATAATAATAGAAATAATTAATAGATTCACTGTTGTAAAAGTCAACCTACTAGGCCGACTAGTCGGTCCGACTAATCGAGTCGGGGGGGGGGGGTAGCTGACTCGACTAGGCCTAGTCGGCCATTAGTCGATCAACCCGACTAATCGGGCTGACTAGTCGGCCGACTACTTGGCGACTTCTACACAGAGGGTTTTTATTTTTTTTTTGCTTTTTTTAAAAAATCAAACTTATTCCAATATGCTTAATGTTGTATTTAAAGTCAACTACTCATTTTGTTTCATTATGATAGTATAAAAATGTACAAATCTATGCAAATATCTAAAAATATATGTGTAAAAATGATTTATATTGCAAATATATAAGAATATATATATAAAAAATGATTTATATATTTAAAAAGAAATTAAAACCGACTAATGGCTGACTAAATCCGACTAGTCGCCCGACTACCAATTAATCCTTAGTCAATAAACCTGCCGATCGAGTGCCAACTACCGATTTCTGCAACCTTGAATAGATTAACCAAAATATACATGTTTATGATGGTTTACACATAAAGTAAATGTACCATATCTAGTGATTTCATAACAATTATATTAACAATGGTGAATGCAATCATAAAATATTGTTATGCACCGTTATAAATAAATCTATTTGTATACTTATGTATGAAAATGAATATACGAATGCGAGTATTAGCGAATGTCATAGTAATATTCATATACGCATCCGTTTTAAACAAATACGAATACGAATGTCAAAATATGTGTAAAACAAATGCGACAGCGATTCGGATGCGAATATATTAACATTCATTTTCATCCCTAATTGTGACAATCATTATGAGATCCATATGAGATCCATGTGGTGGCGGTCACAGGAGAGGAGGACGTTTGAACTCCACCACCTTGCGTCATCGGTACGATTATTGCCATCATCAAGAAGATGGTGTCATCGTGCATTTAGACTGAATAGTCCAAATCGGCTTGACAAACAAGAGTTGGGTAAAGCTTTGCTAAGCGAGATATCCTTTGACTATGTATCTTTGTTAAGCCTCCAATCATGGCCGTAAATATCAGCTTCGGTCACCATTTCGGTGACCGACCGAAACGGAATTTCGGTAGAAATTCGACAGAAATTTTGGTCATTTTTGTACTAGGCCCCCCATATTTCGGTCATTTCGGCCATTTCAGTCGAATTTCGATTTCGACAGATATCGATATTCGACAGAAATTCGACAAAATATCGCTAAAATTTGAGGTCATGCCTCCAATTAATAGTGTTGGCATAGGAGAATTCAATTATATTAGCAGTGTTAGGTTTTTCCTTTGAGGTTGTTCATAACATGGTGCAACATTGCCTTTCGAAATGTAAAAAAAGCAATTATACTCTTTTACACCAGTCGTTGCCATAGAGTTCATATATGCCACTCTTGATTTCACCTTTGAACCAGTGACATTGACAGATTTAGAACATGTTTTTATGATCTGCATCTGACATAGTATGGCAAGGAAGTGAAGCTCCATGGCATTAGTGTTGCAAGAGGTGATGAGAGGGGTGGAAGTTGTAGGGGGATGAGAGGGGCAGAAGTCGTAGGAGGTTAACACCTGTCTTTAGAGGTGATGAGAACATTCCCTTTTTTTGCAATTACACTTTTTTTGAAAGGACAAAGGGTGCGGCATCCAAGAGATGCCCACCCAAGTTTTGTTATCACACTTGTCACTTAGAAATATGTTATTGTTGATATGATTGTTACACATATGCATTACATATATAAGAATATTGTTGATATGATTGTTACACATATGCATTACATATATAAGAATATTGTTGATATGATGGTTACACATATGCATTACATATATAAGAAGCGCCATGGTGTAACATCAGAAGTTGTAGTTGTGTGATCTAGACAACATGTTCAAATTGTGGAAGAAACATCTCTTAGGTAAAATTGGAATGTAAAGCTGCTTTATATTGATCCAAAGTGGTCCATCCATTCCGGTGAAAGCTTATGTCCCAACTGCCCTATAAAAATATTACATTACATATATATAATGCTTCTTAATATTGTTTTCATTCTCGCTTTGTTGAAGTCAAGAAAGAGAGTCATCAAGGATTTTAGTTGATATATACTTGATATCATCAGAAATCTTGAAAATGACTTTAAACTGTGATTTTATCATAAATTATGGTTCTTCTCATCAAAAAAAAATAAATTACGGTTTTTGTAATTATAAAATAAATAAGGTAGAAAGACACATTTATTAATTGTAAAAGATGTGTAGTATGAGGTTTTGCTTGCACTACATCATACATCACATATGGAATCATGAAATATTCTAGAGTAAAATATTCAACTGAAAAAAAGTTGCAGTGCATTATACGTTTAGTGATGAAAGAATACAGAAAAATAAACATACTAAATAGTAGATATTAGATAATAGGCACAGACGAAAGTTTTTAGTACATCCATTCCTATGTATCCTTTACATTGTTGTTGGTGTCATCTTATAGCCTTTATGTATTTATAACAAAACAATTCCATTGGCCTACTTGTACTCATAATCCATTGCTTACTACCTCTTGTCGTGGTTGATTACCTCTTATAAGGAAGCCAACACGAGGATAACTATCTTAGTTATTGGAGTCAATATTTTGAATTGCTTTGAACTCTAATTAATTAATTAATCAATGCAAGAGTACTCCATGTTCGTGATCTTCATTAATGAGCCCATCTAAGATTGGGGTCTTGCTGCACAATGAGGGATTTAGGGCAGATATCTGGGGGCGAGTAGGTATGCTCTCTATTTTTGGAGGCTCGGGTCCAAGCCTTGAAGCGTCAAATGTACCAATAAGAGCAAGGAAAGTTTCTTACTACGATCATGGTCTATAAAACAATGAAGATCAAGTAAAATAAAGAATGCTCACCAAATAGTAACTCATGGACATTTGATCAATATGGAGGTCTGCTTTGTACCTTTTAGGATATCTGAGGAGATGGTGAGGGAGTTTGGAATATGTTGAATACTCCAAGCCGTGTCTTGATCTTCACTTACTTAGGTTTTCCCCTCTCAGTCGGCAGGCTTTAACTTGTTGGTTGGGTGCCGCTTGTGTAGAAGGTAAAACAAAAATTGATCGGGCAGAAGGCCACATGCTTTCAGAAGGTGTTTGTCTTGTACTTTTGGAGTTTGTCTTGTTTGTTATGCAGTGTTTCTACCTTTCCATTGCACATACTTCCAACAAGGCTCCGAAAATTACTGGAGTCGGCTATGCGACATTTGGGGATGGTCACAAGATGGAAATTAGTAGTATGCATCATGTGGATTGGGAGATGGTAATCCATTCTCAGCAATATGGTGTCTTGTTCTCTTAGAGATGAACAAGGCTATTTTGATGAAGTGGAATTTGAGAATCTTGGGGGGAGGGGGAAAGGGATGACGTCCACAGTCGCTTGCAAAGAAGAATATATTGTAGCTTGGCTTCTTTAGAGGTGTTGCCAATCATCTAGGCCTCATCAACATTCTCAGGGGGTAGTTTTTTGGTTTGGTGACTGATGAATCTCGGATTCATCACTCTAAATCTCATTTATTAAGCTTAAGTCCCTAAAAATCAACTGCATTTCTCCATTTATTTCGCATAATTAGCATTCAGGCATGATTTCATAAGAATTGCATTTTAGCATTAATTTCTGCATATTTTAAGAAGCCAAAAATCCAAGCCCAGATTGACCTGTAAATAGCCTGACTTCCCCTATTTTTAACTCCTTCATGCTAACACCGCATACCACAAACTCACTTCCACTGTGTACACATCACTAACAAGAATAAATAAAAAATACAAAAAAATAACTACCCTTGGCAAGTGGACCAAAAACCCAAACCCTAGTTTCAGGATTTTCGGACTAAAAGCCACATATCTTCCCCATCTAGTGTCCGATTTGATCCTACTCACTTTTGAACTAATGCACATTCAATTATCTTCAAAACAAGACCAAGTTCAAGTGAATCGGAGCTCGTATGTGAAAGTTGGGTTTTGGGCCTCTTTTGTATATTTTCGCGGCTTTTCTGACCTATATTTTATGTATATATTTTATTAATTAATAAAAATCCAAAAAAATTAGAATTAGGTGCCTTTGAGTTTTCCATATTTTTCCGGATTTTTATCTTGTTTAAAAAAATGACAAAAAATTAGAAAACCCAAAAATCAAGGTATTCTATGTACATGGGATACCCCAAAAATTCACTTTTTACATTTGACCGAATTTGGTTTTGATGTCTTCATGAAAGTTGTAGATCTCGTCGAGACGAGCATTTTTCGTGAAGGAACTTTTTCGATCCGAGGTCATTTGATATTTTATATCGATTTTAGAAATCTTTTATTCGCGGATTTTTCTGGAGCTGACACGTGGCAGCCCCAGAGGCCGCCACGTGTCAGCGTTTTTGGGATTTTTATTATCTCGTTTTTATTAAAAATTTTTTTTTATTAACCGGCGTGCACGTGCGCTGCACGTGCCTCCAGGCATGTGCCCCTCACGTACTGCGCCCTCTCCCCTTAACCCCAGGCCACGTGGCCTATCCTGGGCCGTCCGATCTCGGCCGATCGGACGGCCCTTGACCGTCGTCTTCTCCAGGCCTTCCCCCATAGCTCGCAACTGCCGCCGCTTTTCTCGCCTCGCCGTTGACGCCAACCATCGTCCGCAACCGCCGCGCCCCCTATCGCCGACTACCTTCCCTTATCTCCCTCTCTCCTATATAAACGCCACCGCCGCCCCCTACTCGATTCATCCGCCGATCAAGGATCGCCTCCGGGGTGACAGACCGGGGCGCTCCCTTCCCGACGAGATCCGGTGGCTCGCCCTCCCGCCACCGTCGCAGCAGCGACCTCCGCCTTGGCTGCTCCGCTCCGGCTAGCCGTCGAGCCAACGACATTCGTCATCAACAACGCCTATTACCCTCGACGTTCTTCATCTACGCCTTCTCCTTCACCGAGAACTCCGCATCATCGACGACATCCATCACCTCTGCCATCAGCACCACCCGCCGCCTCGCTACGACTTCGCCTCCAGCTTCATCGCCGCGCCACCTTCTTCTCCAACGCCTGCGATCGAGCTCCATCTCCAGCAGCTTCGTTTTCCCCGCTACCTGCTTCGTCTCCAGCGCCCCAGCTCCGCTCGTCAGCCAACGCCTCAACAGTCACCGTGCTCCTCCGCCTTCGCAGCCTCCGCCTTCGCCTCGTCTTCACCGCACCGCCAGGGACCAGCCAGGAGTGCCGAAGCCCCTCAGCCTTTTTCCAGCAACCATCGTCGCCGGGTCCGACCCGAGGCCCCCGCCACGCATCTTGTACGTGGGCAGGGGGAGCTGCTCCCCCCCACGGGTCACGTGCGGGGCACGTGACTGCGTGGATCATTTGCATAAAGACCCCAGGAGAACCCCATATTTTCGCACGTGTCCAGCCACCTAAGGAGCACGTGCGTCGCACGAGCTCTCTTGGGAATTTTGCGTATCTGCCCCCCAGCTTATCGGTAATTACATATAGGTCCCCCACTGCATTCTTTCTTTATCTTTATTTATAATATTTGCATCTGTACCCCTGTGTTTCCCCGCATTTTTGAACTTCGTATCTACATTATTTAATTAATCTAAAAATAGCATGATGTTTATTGAATAATACTCTACATTTTGGCATATTGTGGACAATTTTGTGACTGATGGTTAATTAATAATTAATTATTTTGCAGAAATTTGCGTACTTTGCCCATTTCTTGCTCTGAAATTGATAGTTAATTGATTGTTGCTCTAAAAATTCTTGAAAAATCACATATTGCAGAGTTAATTGTGCTTGACATTGTGCCCAAAAATCTTTGCATTTGCATGCATAATTTGCTCTGTAAAAATCATTTTGCATATTTCCTTGTTTAATTTTTAATAAGTATTAGACCCCACATTTTTGAGATTTAGGATTTTTCTGAGATCCATCACCTAGAGATAGATCTTAGATAATTTTAATTCTTGAAAATAAGTAGGTTTAATATTTATTATAATTAAATATTGAAAATCATTTTGTTTGCATTTAAAAATTCATAAAAAATTCATATTGCATCCAAAAATTCCAAAAAAATTACAGTGCACCCATTTCATCATATTCTACATCTCGGCCAAGTTTCATATTTTTCGGACATCATTTGAACGTAATTCACATTTTAGTCCATAAAATAGGCCGGATTTGCATTGAAAAATTCCAAAAAAAGACCGCCTTGAAAACCGAACTAAAAAATGGATAGACACAACTCTAGGTTGTTCCTTTGCCTCCTTGTGATCGACCTTGGGACTTGCCCAAGTAAAATAAACATAAACCACGAGATTAAAATTGAATAAAATTTATGGTTATTTCTTGACTGTTTCCGATTGCCGCCTACAACGAACGACACATTATTAATTTCACGCACGGACAATAAAATCGATTTCTTATCGCGGCTTATCCTGGACCGTCAGTGACCCATGATATGATGTATTTGTTGTGACGTCTCTAGTCAATGAGAATGATTTTCAATTCTCAATGGATGATTGGTATGAGATAGGGCTTTGTATTTTCATTTTATGAGGTTCTTTTTACCGGCATTGAATCGAGATATGAAGGTTATTGCAGTTTGGTTTGATGGTTGTTTGACTCTTGATGTTTAGCTTGACCTTTTCCAATCAAGCTTGCATAAGTTTTTGGAGTTGCCAGAGATGTTGTGCAAGGTTGAAGAACCCTTTAAGTGCAATAAACCACTGGGTTTGGGTTGATAGGGATTTCTCAAATAAGATGGCATACACGGTGGTGCCTCCCAACTTTTGGTTTCGACCATGGTCGCTTTTTATAGGAGTACATGCTTATCTGGAAGGTTAAAGACTCCTTGAGAATCAAGATTTTGATGTGGTTCCTCAAAAGGGGAAAGTTAGTGACCACAGTGCATAGGGCAAGGCTCATCGATGGGGTTTGATGTGACATGCTCGCTATGTTGAGAGGCATGTAACAATTGACAATCTTTTTTTCACATGCGCGACGACAACTAGGATTTAGAGGGTCATAGTAATGGGTTGGGTGCAAACCACCTCAACTACTGGCTTCTGGAATTTGTTTGGTGCGGCTTGCCATAGTTCAAGGGTGATCGTGTCAAACCCTTGGTTACCTATGGGCTATTCGGTTGTTAAGGAGTGTGTCTATCTTTTTTCTAAGAGGTTCCATGTGTAAAATGTGATCGAACATGCATGATGACTATTTGAATTTTGGTTGCTATAACTTTTTCCACCTTTTATGGCTTTTAGGGTTTGGTATTGGGTTTTCTCCTCTCTCCTTTACAATGCAACATAATTTACAATGTATAAAATCTTATAAACACTAATAAAAATAGATTTTCAAAAAGATTAATGAAAACAATATATAAGGAAAGAGTTTTTTACATGTTGGCCTCTATAAATTTTGCCAATTATGCGGCAACCTTAATAAAATTTATATTTACTCCTTGACCCTTATAAACTTACTAATTCTTACACCACAACTGTTATGGCTAACTCCCATTTATTTGTTCATTAAAGTGAATGAAATCCAAAAAAACATGTCATATTTACCCCTAGTATTAAACGAAATTATAATCTGTTGAAAATAAAGAACATGAAAGCAATTTGATAATCAACACAATAAAAATAAAGAAATAGAAACATGGTACACTTAGATTTTACGTGGAACTCTACTTCGTGAGGAACGAGATGAAACCACGAGGAAGGCCTCAAAAGGTCGGAGCTTCTGTATTGAATCTCTCGATGAGTACATGGGGTGTAGGCCTCCTTATATGACCCCACAGACAGATCGTAGTCCTACTTATAGATGATGTGGGACTAAAACATGAGAACGAGTAATGGGGTCTTGGAGAGATCTAATTACCCATCTATTCCATACTACAACATTCCCTCTCAACCTCGAGCTAAGAAAGTTGCATCTTGCAACAAAAGAAAATATACAACGCTTCTTTACTCTATATATCCGAGAGAGACGTTAGTAGTCCCACTCGGAGTAGTCGCTGATGGTAGAAGACCTCGCACGAAGATGGGTCTGCGACGATCAGGTCGTGCATGTAATATAATCGATGTGACGATCAAGTCATGCCTGGAGTGGGTTACTAGAAGAACTCCACACAGAGAGAAGTCACACATGAGATTGCATGGATGAACTTGATGCTCGGTAAAGACGACTGATAGCATTACCGGTCTGGAGTATTGGTTTTCATGTCATGGATGGACAACAGAAGTATGAGATGATCCTAGGTAGAGAAGTCCATGTTGATGTCGGGGATAGACACTCAGCGATCGAGGATAGACACCTGATACAGTGGTCATCCTTCTAATATCGGGGATATGCACCCAATGATTAGGGATAGGCACCTGATGCAGAGCGATCAGGGATAGAAATCCGTTCACTTTTTTTGAGGAGCCATGCATAGATGATGATGTGTGCATTAAAAATCACGTAGATATATCTCAAGTAGAAAAGCATGCTACACTGCTCTCACTCCCCTTTCTCCTAAACTTGTCAGAATATAGAAATATATCACAAGTTGGGAGAAATAAAACTATACTTGCATCTTCTCTTTTTTCTTTGCCTTCCACCTTTCCTTTTTTTGCTCCCCCCTTTTTGCACAAATCATCTTTTTTTGTAGATGTTTCCTCTTTCTTCCTGACCATTCTCTCTTTTTTTCGTACTTCTTTTTGTACGATCACCTTTTTTAAAACCTCCCTTTTCAAAACTCATGGTCCTTTTTTCAAAAGACTCACATCCGTATCCTTTTTTCTCAGCCCAATTGGGGCGAAACTACCCCTCGATTTTTTTCGACACAATCCACTTCGGTACTAGAACAGAACTAGACCCATTGGACCTCAAGATTGAAACTGGGCCCATGGCCATTAAAAAGGGAGCCATCCCTATCTAGCGTTCCTTTGATGGGAACCCAACCTAGTGTTGCAATAGTCGGCCGACTATTCCGAATAGTCGGTTTGACTATGCGGTGCGGGGGGGGGGGAGAGGATCCTCGACTGAACAGACCTCTAGTCGGCCTGACTGAATAGTCGGTCGACTATTCGGCCGACTAGAGTTTGACTTTTGATATTTTTGTTTTTTTTATTTTCAATTTTCAATTTTTATGGGTTACATTTTACTACGGTATCGCCACAAATGTCAAATTCTTTATATCTATTATATTGATCGGTACTTTTATCTTGAATTCATGTTAACTAATGACCATATATGTATAAAAATATAAGAATATATGTATTATAAATAATTTTTATATTAAAAAAAATACAAAATCGAATATTTTCGAATAGTCGCCGAATACCGATTATTCTCTATTCATTGACCCCTTCGATTGAATACCGAATACCGTCTTCTGCAACACTGTCCCAAACATTCGAATGATGCCACCCGATGGGGCTCTTCCCAGATCGCTACCAAGGAGCTCCGAGAAGGAGGAGGCCTCATGTTGGGCAGCGTAAGGAGGGATCGTCGCCTCCTGGAGATGCCGCTTGGAGGGAGGAGGCGACATGGGGGAGATCATGTGTCGTCGTTTGATGGAGAAGTAGGGTTCCACCTGCATGTGGGAGGGGATCATCCTGCCCCTCTTTTTCTTGTTGCTTCTTCGACCTTCTTCTTCTTATAGTGGAGTCACGCCTCTTGAGAGGAAACCACAACTTCAAGATCAACCAAGGCACATACTTATGTGGCATTGGATGGGGTTCCCTTGCGAACGAGTGTGGCCTTTGTTGTTGTTGGTGCGGCTCTAGGAGGGGCGTCGACCATGATAGATCTGCTTTGAGTTGTTCTTCTTCTAATGCTAGAGAGACCTTCGTGACTTAGGGTTCTATTGCCATCGATAGGCTGCTTCAACCTCGTGGCTCGTGGTACCATAACTGCCTTGATGGCATAAAGGAGGGCCAGTAGGTGGAGCCTCGATGGGGCTTGGATTCGCAAGTCTGTTGCGGTTTGAGTCAGAGCAGATCTCCAATGGTGTGGAGTTGAGGCCTAGACGAGTCATGTGCATGGAGGGTTAGGGTTCTATAAGAACCCTAGATTTTTCAAGAACTTTGATGCTTGTTGAAATACAAAACCGCTCACTTGTCTATGCGACTGGTTCTTGATAACTGCTGGAATTTATGAAACTTGGAAGATGTATGTGTGTGCCTCCTTGCTGCTGGGCGTGTAGGAGATTTTTTTGCGCATCGATGATATCCCATAATTAGGGCTCTATGAACCCTAGAACAAACTGTGGAAAACTTTTTCTCTCGAACTCCAACAATAAACTTGAATAGATCAATGAACATACTCGAAATAAATTCTTGAATTACAAATCCCAACAATTGAACCTGCTCTCATATGAACATAAAAATCTTTAAAATAAACCCTAGAATCTACTGCTACGATAACATGTTGAAAATAAAGAATGCGAAAGCAAATCGATAATCAAAACAATAAAATAAAGCAATAAAAACATGGAACGCTCATGTTTTACATGAAACCATACTCCATGAGGTGCAAGATGAAACCATGGGAGAAGACTTTGAAGGACCATATCTTCTATATTGAATCTCTCAATGAGTAAGGGATGTGGGGCTCCTTATATGACCTAAAAAACAATCTGTAGTCCCACTCAAAAACAGTATGTAGTCGCACTTATATATGATGTGGGACTAAAATATGAAAAAGGGTAATTGAATCTTGGAGAGATCCAATTACCCATCTATTACATACTCCAACACAATCCAATACCGTTCTCCTTCTTCCTTATCCTTCCAACCTTCCTCCTCCCTTCAACTCTTCTCCTAAGAGATACACCTCTCTGCCCCATCCTCCGTATGGCTTTTCCTCCCTCCCTTCTCCTATGTCGATGCCACTCCTCCATCCCTCCTACATCGCCACCTTTTCCTTCATGCTACCACAACCTCCTCCCCTATACATGCTTCCTCCCCCCCTCCATCATACAAGGCCAGTGAGCATATTCTTCATCACAACCGTTGTAACTCCTGGTTCACCATCGAGATTCACGGGTAAACAATCCCCTCGAGGTCTTCTCCAAAAGCTCCAAGGATGCCTTGTCCTCAGTCGTTGCTCCTTTCTCCATCGCCAACCTCATAGCGGCCTCGTTCGATTTCTCTACAAGTTCACCCCTCTCCAAGCAATAGGTGAACTTCACCCCCTTACCAACTATGGCGAGGTCAACTTGTTGTCTCGCCACAACATTTGAATCCTCAATCCTCTGTTGCTCTAGCCACTGTGACCGCCTATCAAACATTGTCGTTGCTTTCCTCGTCACTTGGGGAGAACCCCTTGACTCTGGTCCACTCCTCTGGTCGGTGACGATCACCATCACGACCGACTATTATTGGCACCGCCTCCAATACCACCCTACATCCCTTGGCCAAGGGTGTCTCCATTATGCCCATCTCAACCATTAGTAACATTGTTGTCATCATCATTGAGAAGAGAATACTGCCTCCCATTTTTTTTCACTTTTTTGATTTTTGCATCAAACATCTCCTCCGTCTTATGTTTCATGACGAGTACGGTAAACGCCATTGCCAACGATGATGAGGAAGAACATCACGATGATGTGCTCGAACCACAAGACATAGATGATGCCAGTGCCCCTTTGGATGCAGTTGTTGGCCATGATACGAGAATGGTGAAAGATCTCTTTCAATACTTAAGGTTTGCTAGTGGAAAGGAGAGGAAGAGGAAGAAGAAGGGGGAGAGTTGAAGTAAGGGTAGAGGGAGGGGAAAGATCTATGATTGGATTTCTTTTAATTTGGTTAATTCAAGAAGATTATCTCAAGGAGAGGTAAATTGATAGCAGGTGTTGTGGTGTAAGATGAAGCAAGTTTATAGGAGTTGTGGAGTAATATGAAGTTTACATGACTATCCCGTGATTGGAAAAGTTCACAAGGGCTTTGGTGTAAAAATTCCATATGAAAATATAGTTTACTATTCAATTTGCCATAAGGGAAAGAAAAAGATACTTTTTTTTTGTAAAAAAAGGGTGGCGTCCTAAGGTGGAAGCCATTGCAGAAGTATATTAAAGTTCAATCGCAATCATGATACAAGATTCCAAGCCAAACAAAGGCCCCTAATTGTCCTAGTACATTCTTTGGATAAAAGTGTTATCCTCGGAAAATACAATTGTTTCTTGCACTCCAATGGCCCAGATAAGCACAAATGCAGGAGACTTGTCCTTGTGGGAGTTCCCTTAAAGTGTTCTTAAAGATCTCCAAAAAGATACACTATTATAGTTCAAAGCCTTGTAATACCAGCCCCATCCAATATCCGCTTTGAGAGATTACAACCGAACAGAAGATGATCCAAATCCTCATTGCTTTCGCCAGAGCTTCCATACACCACATCACCCATATTCAAAATCATATCTCGTCGTACTTTTGTGAGCAAACGACCATGCCTGGTAAGTCAAATAAATACCTTAATCCGTAGCCGAATCTTACTACGCTAGATAATATCGCAATCCCGTATTACATCTTCGTGAGTTGTTCAAGCGCTACGAGTGAAAAACTGGCATGCCTTCTTGACCAAGAAGCGACAATCATCCCATTCAAAATGGCCACGTTCGTTGGTGATTCCCCGAATGTTGGCCAGATCATTAGGCAAGGCCATGAACTCCATCATTCTCTTTTCTGAGAAGTCTGTAGTAAAAATGGGAGTCCAATTACCTTCTGCCCAAACCCGACGAACCAATATGTTTTGGCTCTCTTCTAGTGTGAATAGATGCGGATATCTCTCCCAGCGCATCTGAATCCGTCCAGTTGTCCAACTAGAAATAGAATAATTCTCCACTACCCACTACCGGCCGCAGAAGCGAACTTACCTCTGGAAGAATCTTCATAATCTCTTGCCATAATGACGAGGGGGACTGCACACTAGAGACCACCGGAGACGCACAGATGCCATATATCACAAGCATCAAGCTGCAAACCAAAGCATCGCCACTTCCGCGTAACTGAAGAACCCACTTACGTAAAAGGGCCTTCTTCATGCATTCAAGTTCCAGGAAGAAAAAGATAGTTATTTAACATTCAATAAAAATACATTCAAACTGTAGAAAAATTCAGTAGTTCTATTGTCTTATACCAGTGACTACGCACCTTTTGGTTTACATGAGATACTTGAACCAAATTTGAAAAATATAATCTGGTCACCTTATTTAGCCTCGACAAGGTGCATGGTGTCCTCAAAGGTGATAGGGTGATCACCAACTTGGAGGCCATCTCTGCGCATCATGCTGCATACAGGCCGTGTTATTCGACATAGAGTTTTGCAGGATGTGTTTAGGATGTGCATGCCTATAAATACAGAGGAACTCCCTTGAACCAAAGATATCTCTGCGTACCACTCCATGGTCTGATACTTTGTTTGACCTGTAGACTTTGGATAATGTAATCAAGGATAATAAATATAAGACTTAAAAAAAAGGATAATAAATATATGGTTATTAGGAAAAAGGTTAAATAAGGCACAGGCTCATGTAATGGTCAATAAGTTTTCCCGTGATGGCCATTTAAATATTAAATAAATCTTCTTTTGCAGTCAATATTGAGAAGAATTAATAAAGGGATATTTTCTTATATATGATTAAAAAGCACGTTCCATTAAATCAGTATGGTGGTTCGAAGGCACTATACTATTACTAGTAATCGAAATTCCCTATACACGTAGCTTAGCATCAGCATCAATATGAAGTAACAATTGATTTTGTCTTATATTTTCAATGAGAAAGAAACTTTTTAACATCTAAAAAATGGTGATAATTAATGTCTTGACCATATTGCAGATCTCTCTCTTCAAGTTGTTACTGCATCAATGAAATCATATAAGCTTTCGCAACTGACTCCTGAAGAAGTTTCTTGCCTAAAAGCACGCCCACGTATTGATTTCTCCACTATTTTTACTATAGTAAGTTACTGTTTTACCTGCAAAGATCAAATGTCAGTTTTGAGGATATAATTAGTGTTATAAGCTCTTTTCTAGAGTAATGACTTTACAAACTATTGACTGCCTTTGACCATTTTGTTTGTAAGGTGAACCCCATTGTTGACGACGTGCGTGCCAGAGGTGATGCTGCAGTAATAGAGTTGGTGCTTCTTCTGATATCCTGCCATAATGATATATTATTTGATCTCCTTTTTGTTTAAGAGAGTGAAGTGGTTTAATACTCGTAGAAAAATTGGAGATTTCTGAGTGAAAATGTAGACAGATCCACTTGTACTCCTTAAAATGAAAAATTCTCTCATTAGACAACCAACTCCAAACGAATACAACAACCGAGTCTTTTTTTCTTCTAAATGAGTCGAATTCGACTATCTCAGTCATATCTAGACTTACGACCACTTCTTAGGTTTTCGATATCGCTTTTCTACAAGGCTCTAATTCTAAGTTCTCACACATTCGGACTAGAGCATATAAAGGCCTTCATATTTCTCTTATTATCTTCAATTGGTGCTAATCCAACCTTTTGTCGGATACTTTGATAGCGAATGCGATCATTGTATGTGGTCAAACATTCACTAGAACATTTTCATGTCAACTACGTATACGTTTCACACATGTCTATAGTTAATAACCTATCACTTACTACCGTATAGCATCTCAGGTCTCATCACAACTTTATATTATTTTTCTTTGAGATTCGAAGGCATCTTCTTATCACATAGAATATATGAAGCACCATTCTGTTTCATGCACCTTGCATTAATATTGTAAGTAACATCTCCATCAATTCTTTATCTCTTTATAGAAGTCTTACCTAAATAATTTAAAGCATCATTCTTTGGAATAAAATGTGATCGAAACTTTACATCTACCATATCTCTAACTTCATTCTCATTGAACTTATATTCCATATATGCGGACTTTGTTCTAGTTAGTTAGAACCTTATATTCTTGAGCCTCTTAGCGAAGCTCAAGCTTCCTATTGATTATATCTCTTGCTTCATCTATCAGACAACATGCACAAGGCACCTCATGTTGTATGTGCTTTGCTAACTCATCCATAACAAGATAAAATGTAAGTACTCATGGTTGATCCTTTGTGCAAAGCGATACGTCAAAATGATATGTCAACCTAGTTTGAGCCCTTACACAAGTTGTTGCTTGGCCATACACATCTTTTATCGCGTTTATTTAAAAACAAGGAGTCTCCTTACTTCCTCTAAAAATCCCCGCATGATTTCCCTAGGCATAGTATCATAAGCATTCTCTAAATAAGTGAATACCATGTGAATGCCGTTTCTTATTCTAAAAACTTACATCGGACATCTGAGAAAGTGTCTTATCGCAAATGTAGGACTATCAGACATGAATTCATAGTAGTTCTCTGACATTGTGAATTGATCTCAACCTCCTATCAGTTCTCATCTCCTATAATTCATTGGATGACTTATTAGTTTGAGACTCTAGTTTGCGCCCTTTTTGTATATCTTATTTGTTCTTTATAAAGGTATAAAAAGATTTTCACTCATTTAATATCTTCTTACTTCACCAAATAATATTAAATAATTTCGTGAACCAAGTAATACTCTCCCCCCAACCCAACATCTTCTTAACATCTATGTGAATGTCATCCAATCTCAATGAGTTTCCCTCACCTCATTCTTTTGAATGCTTTAATAATAAGTAAAATTCAAGTGAGAACTTGAATCTGTAAGCTTCCTAAAACGGGGCTTGGCAACACCGTTCTCATGAAAAAAGACTGCATAGACAATTCACCCACCTTGACTATATATCATTATTAGTCATGAAAACTTTTTCATCCTTATCCTTGATGCACCAAACCTGCACAATATCTTTAGCCCTTCTCTCTAGCCTTCTCGATAATATTGCTCAAACCTTCCTTCACATCGAGTTTCGAATGCAAATGCACCCTAACCTTCATCTTCATTTCACCAATGTTTGATTCTTTCTTTGCCTTGTTATACTTTCCAAAAAATTGCTGTTTTATTTAGAGAGAAAATCTTGGATCCTTTTCTTTTTATTTGAAATTTCTCTTGTACTACGCTCCTCTATTAAGCTGATTTTTGTGTTGGTGCACCTCCCTTGAACACACCTTAATCTTTTTTTACCTTTTCTAATACAACTTCCATTAAATACTATGTTTTGTCATTGTTCCTATCAAAACCCCACGTTTGAGCTCTCCAATTATGCAGTTGTTCTAGCTCTCATATGTTTGGGGGATGGCCAAAGCCATATAGACTGCACACTGCTTTTATGAGAATCACGGGACAGTTTATGTTCGTCTTCATGCTTCAAATTTGCGAGATATTGACTAGTGGAGCTGTGCTTTCAGGAGTAGTTGGGTAGGAGGTGGAACGATTGTACTTGTGAAGATTCAACTACTCTTTGAATTTCTTTGAATCTTACACGTCTCAAAAATGATTTGAGGCGTACATGGGTAAACCAAGCAGCTATGACATCTTCATTGACATGACGTGCATGGGGATATTGCCTGACTTGACCGGACAAAGATGTCAGGTCCTTGCATCTGAAAGAGATTGAGGCAACAATCAAGGGTTGCACAGAATAAATAGGATGATTCCTGGCCTGCACAACTATCTTTCACTCGGTTGCCAGCAGGATGAATCACATTAGTGAGGCAGTGATTTTTGGATCCATTGGCCTATGGTGACAAGCAAATGGGCAAGGCCATGGTAGAATACTCAGGTAGGTTCAATAAATGGAACACAGACCTTGATTGGAGATAATATGGTAGGGGTGCTAACGTGGTTAGTTTTGTGCAAGCGAATAACCTAGTTTTCTGAACATGAGATCTCACAGGACACTAAGGAGTTGAATATTTGAATGATGATGGCTCTCGTCTCAGATGGTATCCACTTTTTTTCTTCAAGGAGAATTTAGTTGTAGTATGATAAGACCTGTGAAAGGTAGTAATGGAATTTTATGATGGGAAAACTGGTTATGAGAGGCTCAACTAGGCCTTAATCTTTCTTATTCCAAAAGAGGACTCTGTTATCAATGCTAAGAACAATATGACTATTACTCTATAGTAGGACTTTTTTTAATGTGGCAAAGATTCTTGTTAACGGGCTTAGAGGGGTCTTGACGTCGATTATCAGCCCATTGCATACATTTTGTGTATTTTTTTAAGGAAAAAGGGTGTAGCGCCAATAAGACGCATACCTGACAACTTTTGTATAAAAAGGTAAGGTGTACGTATTACAAGGGGCAAGAATTTTGTAGGATCTTGGTGTGTGATGGAACATTATTGACATATAATCTCTCATCACAAAAAACAGTTTCATTATTGGTTAACCACAAGACCATTAAAAAGTTGAAACATAAATTTTATGGGCTCCACATCTCCACAACAGCGATCAATAGCAATTCCCACCAAACACATGCAACACAAATTTTATCGGACACCGCATCTCTACGACATTGATCAACAATCTTCTGAAAAGTTGAGGCACAATCAATCACCACAATGTTGAGGCCAGTTGCTGACATACCATCCCCAAAGAGCTTCATAAAAAGAATAAATGATCAACATCCTCAAGAACATCAAAGAAACGCTCAATGATCCATCTACCACTTAAAAGATTGTGGATCTTTGGACCTAGTCATCACACAATCATGTTTCATCAGCCAAATGAATATCTTGATCTATAGAGGGTTCTCCACTTCCAATTTTCCATGTAGTCTGTGGACATAATTCCATGGTAAATGCCATAGTAGCATAAAAGACATGTATTCCTTTTGAGTAAAAATCACGATCAGAGTCTCTCAACTCGAGCTCTCAACCTGACCCAGACGGGTCTTCCTCTAACTTGAGTTGCTTATGCGAGCAACCCAACCATATTACATCTTTAGTTGATTATGCAGTCAGTACAATGAGTTGATCCTGACAACTTTGCAACTATTTTACAGTTAAGTAAAAACCTAACAACCTCAATATCAAAAATTAATATGCAATAAATAATATGAGGCAAAATTAAAATGATCTTATAGAGCGAGGAACATGCGTAAGATGAGCAGAACATGGAGCTGTTGGATTGAGGTGCATAATAGAAGGCAACTCTTAGAACTCTCTTACATTGTAGAGAATGAAGAATATAGAGAATGAGGAAATGATTCTCATTGTTGTGTGTTGTAGAATGAGACATGGTGTTTTATTTATAGGTACAAAGTCATGTAGTCGTTGGCTTTGAAAAAGTAATCGTTGAGAACAAATCAGGAATAAAATCCCCTTCTAGAACCTTCGTAACAGGTAGATAACTTCAAAGGAGAGGAGATGGAAAGCTCTCGTCACCGGAGAAAGCGCCTAAGGTGGGTGGTACGAGGAGGGGTGAAGGAATGGAGGGACATCGTCATCAGTAAGGTGAGGCGTGAGATAGCCACCGAACATCTATGAGAGGGAGGACAATTGGCCGCTTGTTTCATATCGCAAGTTAGGCCAACGATGCTTTAGGTGTGGGATCTACGGCCATCGGGCGACTTCATGTGCACTCTCACCCAATGTTGTAAAAGTGAACATTCAATATTCAGTCGGAGGGGTCATTAAATAAAGAATATTCAATATTCGGAAGAATATTCAGAATTATTTAGCTATGCACTTTTTAATTATTTTAAATTTAAAAATTGGTTAATATGTATTCTTATATTTTTATACATACATGATCATCAATCAATAAGAGTTCAAGATATAAGTACCAATTAACAAGTTACATATATGGAATCTTTAATATTTGTGGTGATATCAGGATATATGGGAACCTCTACAAAATAAAAAAAAATAAAAATCAAAAGTATGTTGCAATAGTCGCCCGGTTATTCGATTGAATGCCTGAATATTCAGGCTGAATATTATGGAGTGTTCGGGTTAGACTGAATATGGACGAAATACCAATATTCTATTCGATCACCCCACATAATAAGAATATTCAGCTGAATATTCGATCCATTCGGCCAAATATTGCAACAGTGCTCCCACCAGGTTTTTTCGTTTGCGGGAAGGAAGATCACCAGAAATATGCCTGCTTGCATGAGGTATTGCCTCAGTCACCCGTCAGATGTTTTTCTACAAGAATATATGCGTCGCTGATGTATCATGGAAAACATGAATCCGAATCAGAAATCAGAGTAGGGAGGGGGGTTTCTCATACATTTTTGAAGCAGAAGACGTAGATAGCATTACGTTGTTGGGAACTTTGCGTACTTTAATGGGACTATCTTTTATGGGTGATATTGTTTTGGGTCCCAAGATGTGTTGCGCTAGAGGATTATCTAAATCAGAGATCGTTATCTTGTTGTAAAAGATCGGATGCCTGGAGTCACTTAGTGCTTCCTGCATTTCATGGATGGGGAAGCGCAAGGGAAGAAGCTGCGAGTTGCTCGAGTGCTTGGTGTGCCTTTCCTTTCACCCTCGGTTGAATCCATGATACCGACGTTGAGGGGGCTCAGAATTCTGACGAGGATCGTTACGGAATCCATCTCTGTCCTTTACATGACTTGATCTCCCTTTGGTGTCGACAACACAAGCCCATCCCATAGTCGATCTCTAGGCTTGGACCCCATGGCGACCTTGGTGGTCCTGGGGGATTCGATTCCTTGTCAGTGAACCGATATACATGTTACAAGTTGGTCATGCCTCATTCCGATTACTTGTACAAATTCTTCCACTACCACTTCTGCCACCACATGCATCACAAGCGGCTGCGAGCTCGCCATCAACTGTCACGCCCGTCCCCCTTGGATCCGGGTACTCGGATAACCAATTTCACGCACATACGTTCCGCTTTCGAATCACATGATATACATAATAAGCAGGAGAAATTAGCATAATACATTGAAAATTAAATGTGCTTTCCATTCAACCTATTCACAATACATTCCATTTTCCATTTCCATTCATGTCCACAAAATATACATGTATGCATATGAAAAGATGTATCCATACATACATTATACATGCCATGTCTCTCAAAGATTTGCAAGTAAAGAAGAACAGTGGAACTAACTGTACCACAAAATGGGAGCCGTGTAACTGCAACAAAAGAAGTAGCTCCTAGTAACAAGTGCCGCTCACTGTTGCAGCTTCTGCTGAGAACCTGCGGATTCACACATAGGTACATTATGAGCAAAGTTGCCCAGCACGATATAACAATATATAACAACAAGCAAGATATAATTAATGTATGCAAAAGAAACAATACGGTAAACTGATCTCATAATGAATTGCATTTTTATTTATTTTTGATATTGATATGAGTAACCGAGCTTCGTGGATAGTCTGTGGTCTTGGTCTGGATGAGATCTCACTTTGACTCTAAGGCAAAAAGAATACCTTAGGGTTGGGGTGCCTCCATAGGCATGCGATGGGGTACAATGCATCCTAGCCAAGTTCTCAACACGTCCGCTTTGCCTCAATTCACAATTGGATTTTCGATTCACAAATAGGATTCCAACCCGCAAATCGTCGCGACTAACCCAATCCTCCTTATGCGCATGAGAATCATATCTCTTCCCCAACTTCATTAACCACGTTTCTTGAAACTCCCCTCTTAGTGCTCCCACTCGGAATACCGACCAATGTGGCCTATATTGACCCGTACACGAGTGTGCTGTCTAAATGAACAAGCGAAACACCAGCGGGCCAACCATGAGTACTTGGCCCATACTAGAAGCACCAGGCTAAAGGCAGACAAGTGCTGAGGCTGAACACTGTGTAGTGACTCTTCAGTGTGCCAAGTAACATGTCCTCCAACCATCGTAGCTACATAGTAGCGGTTGGGATCGCTGCATTCTAGGCTTCTACCCGGGACCCCAAGGGTGCATCATGCATGCTCTTCCCTTGCGGCAACTATTCCACTACCCACAATCAAAGTCTAACAGTCGTAACATGAGCATGGTCTCAAAACAATAATAGAATCGGGCTACAAATAAGGAAAAGCAGTAGCAACAACTTATCGGGCTACAAATAAGGGAAAGCAGTAGCAACAACTTGGTTAATCACCTGTGCTAGTTCATTTAGTGTTTATGTATTATTTATATAGCCCTTTGATGGCAACTTTGTGAGGATTTACATATTCCCTTTGGGTTAAAAAATCAAGACAGTATCATGTAACCAATATAAAAAATCAAATTATGTGCATGTGCATATATATTTATATAGTTTGAAGTATGTACTTAGCATTATTGAAAGCTTCCACAGTTCCACTAATAACTGCAAAATGCAGGTGTGACTTTCAGATGGAGCGAAAATGGATATTAGGTGGAGGCGTTTTTAGGGCGAGGGGGTCTCGTTTGGGGGTTTTAATGTGAAGGGGTATTTAGGTTCGGATCTTGGTTCGGATCCGAAATAGATCTAGACCCCGATTCGCTAAAATAGCTGTAACTCGGCTCCCGAACTTGGATTCTCGCGTTCTTGGGCTCGTTGGAAAGATCTCGACGAGCACTACTTGATGGAATGCTCAAATGATTTTTTGGATGCTGGAATAAACGCAGATTTGCAATTAAGCCCATAACTAGATCCTAGATTTTCACATCATCGGATACGGATATGACTTGGACCCCTCTTCGCTAAATTAGCCGTAACTCAAGCTCCCGAACTTGGATTCTCGTGTTTTTAGACTTGTTGGAAAGATCTCGACGAGCACTATGTGATGGAATATTCAAATAAATTTTTGGATGATGGAATAAAAGCATATTTGCAATTAAGCCCATGTTCGAATTTCAGGGTTTTCACATCAACCACGTTGACAAAGAATCTTTCAGTAATGACAATTTCAAGGGATTTATTGCCAGAGATCTCAGAGGCACCATCTATGGAAACTTTTCAAAAAGAGGAGGAAATTGTGGAGTCAAAATCTTGATTTTTAGTTGCGGAGCCAAACATGTAACTTATAGTGCAAGCAACGATGCACGATCCATTATTCTCGCTGTCAGCGATGTAGGACTTCCTTTTAGGGCTTGTGTCTTTTTCGGCAACATGGTTTTCTTGGAACCTTGAATGTAATTGAAACCCGATCCACAATTTGCTGTATTTAGAGCATCTGCTTGTGGCAGCACCTTGGAGCCTAAGTTCAGAGGCTTCAAATCCGAATAACGCTGAAGACCTGCCTAAGCAAGTCGAGTTACCAAATAACCCTTTCTTATGTTGTGACCTTTCATGGGAGGGTGTTGCTGCTTCATCGAGGTCCTCCCCTACGTATCAACTCAAAGACCCCCTAGGCTACTGTGCAATAACCCTTATGTTTTCCAAATCTGCTTTCCCCTCCGTTGAGGGTGTTGATGCGCCACAAACTTTGAAGGAGCTGCATGAGGAGCTCTCAAGATCTCCTCTTGAACTTTCGAATGATCCTTCTCCGCCAGGAGTTGGAATGGTTCCCTTGAATTCTTTGAACACCTCTCTTGAAAGAGTAGTGAAAACCTTGGAAGCTGCAGTTGTCCACTTTGAATGTGGATCGCAACCTCAACCATTGAATGTCAGGGACTCCTCCAGTTCTTCTCTATCGGTTAGTATAAGTAGGAGAAGGTTGAAGCGCTGTAGGAACAGAAAGAGAACAAAGGTAGTTAGCACTAGAGATACAGATATCTCGACACATAAGTCCCTAGTAGCACTGGCAGCAGGCGTTGTCAGAACTTTGGGATCCACCACGTTGCTTTAATGAAAGTTCTAACTTGGAACGCGAGAGCTCTGGGCGACATGGAGACACAAAGCTCGATTAGCTCTCTGTTAGTTGAGTGGGGCTGGGATGTGGTTTTCATGATGGAGTCTTAGCTCTCTTGTAATACTTTTGTTTGGAGATCTATGGGCACTAGTGCATTGGCGAGTTACAGAGCTTTGGATGCAATTGGCATAGTGGAGGGGGTGGATGGTTGATCATTGCATAGATTCTACCTTCAACCTTGTTTCTAAATTGAAGGGGAGAAATGTTCTTATTGTTCTCTTTGAGAACATTGTGTCGGGTTCATGGGTTGCTTTCTCATGTGTCTAAGGCCCTTGCTTGAAGGTTATGAGGTCAGATGTATGAGAAGATCTTCACAGTGCATAATCGCTTTCCCAAGAGTGCCTTGGCTAATAGGAGGTGACTTCAGCGTTTCTTTGCTCTCATCAGATCGTCCCATGTTGAGAGGAGGTCAAGACCCTGGATCGGTTGATTTTGCAGACATGATTGATGAAATGGAGCTTGAGGTGATTGATGCTACATACAATATATACACTTGGAGGAATTTTGGCTCCCGCTCTCGTATCGTTTTCTGGCATCTGCGGAGGTTCCTGAGGACTTCCCCTTTCAGCCTCCTCCTCTAGATCTCGAACTAGATTTGAACACACGCTGCTGGTATGGGACTCTGGTGAGGCATCTACACTTAAGGTTTCTTCATATTTGAGCATGCTTGGGTGCATGAGGAAAACTTCATAGACTTGGTCTCCAACCACTGGACCTCCACCGTGGTCTTAGAATATGCAACGTCATGTATGGCCCAGAAGATGGTGGCTTGACTTAGACATATTTTCTTATTCATGGAGGTTAGAGAAGTTAGAAGAGCTCGTCGAGCAGAGGCAGAAGAATATGTATGTAAAATCGATGGATTGGGAGATACCAGAGAACTGTTAATGGATGAACTCATCATTAGAGCAGCATTGCAGAAGCTCATATTGGCTGAGGATAAGAAGCGTGTGGCGGAATGGAAACAAAGATCTCAACACTCTTGTCTCAAAGAAGTAGATGCTAACATGACCTATTTCCATAGAGTTGCAAGTGGGAGACGATGCCACAACTTGATCCTCTCTATGGTAGTGAATAGAAGAAGGATGGGGGGGGACTAGGAGATGTGGCATGCTATTGTTCATCATTTTCATGATTTCTCGAGAAGAAGAGTAAATAAACCTTGGAGATGGTTCGGGCAAGGGACCTCTCAACTTTCTGAATGACATGCGAATCACTTGGCGCAAAGCTTTACACCAGAGGAGGTGAAAGTTGCAGTTTGAAATCATAACCTTGATGGTGCATCTGATCCTGATGGGTTTTCGGTCTTTTTCTTCCATGAGTTTTGGACGGTGGAGGTGATGTTATGGATGTTCTGGAGGAGTTTGCTAGAAGTAATGTTGATTTTGAGAGGCTTAACAAGGTGCTTATTTCCTTCCTACCTAAGGAGATTTTTGAGAGAGTGGAAGATTTCTGATCGATTGCACTTTTCCAACGCTATCTATTTAATAATGGCGAAGGTCTTGGCAATTAGGCTGAACTTGATTCTGGATCACATCATCTCGTCACGCCAATCATTATTTATTTCGGGAGACAGATTGCAGACAATTTGGTTGTGGCTATTAAGATCATAACAAATTGGAAGCGACACAAATCAAAGGGTGTTCTTTGAAAAGTGGACTTTACTAAAGCCTGACATATTGGACTGACGTTTTCTCTGGATGGCAATGTCTTGTGGGGGTTTTCTCGTGTCTTGGATCTCTTGGATGAAACGATGTTACCCGAGGGAGGTTTTTTCCAACCGCAAAGGGGTGTTAGGCAGGGATGCCCCTTAGCTCCTATGCATTTTGCGATTACTATACAAACATCTCGTCGTGCATGGTGGAGCAGGAGCGTCATAATGATTTGATAGCAAGGTTCACCACAACATATATTTATATTCCTATGTTGTATGTAGATAGCACCATTTTTTAGGGAGGAAAGGAGGAGGCTAAAGGTATGGCGACAACAATGGACATTTTTGGTAAGTTATCTGGCTAGTCTTAATCATGGGAAGTCTACAGCTATCCCTTTTGGTCAATCTGACTTAGATTCACAGCCATGTTGTTTAGAGCTAGGAACAAAATACGGTTCTCTATCGATCCGTTAACCGCGGGAAGACTTTTGATGTTTGATTGGTCACTTGTCATAGAGAAGATTGGGAAAAAGCTCTTCGACTGGAAGGAGGTTGTGTTGACGTGTGACAAGCGTTTGGTGCTTGTAAAGGTCGTCCTATCTTTTATCCATGTTTCCTTCATGTAGTATTGTCTTCTCCCCAATAGGATTAGACTCAGGCTGGAGATAATCACGAGAAGATTCCTTTGGCGTAAAACTGGTCAAGAGGGCACGAGTGTGCATCTGGTTGATTGGGAGATTATTACTCCACCAAAGGTGGCTGGGGCCTTGGAATCTCCCCCTTGGAAACTATGAACATAGCTCTTCTACTTAAATGGGTGTATAAGATCTGGAGCAAAAGCGAAGACTTACGTTGATGTTTCATTCGCAACATTTATAGCATAGGGGTCCAAGACATCATGCACCAACAACCTCATTTTCACCCCTCGGCTTTTTGAAAAGGGATCAACTCGGTAATGCCTAGCTTTCTTGAACTCTTCCGTCCAGTGCTTGGGGATGATAAGTCTGTGCATTCTGGATCGACAACTGATCGGGTGAAGGACCCTTTCGACCGTGGCCTCAAATTTCAGCGAAATTCGATTGAATTTCTGTTGAATATCGATATCCAATCGAAATCGAAATTCGACCGAAATGGTCGAAATGACCGAAATATGGGGGACCTAAAACAAAAAATGATCGAAATTTCTGTCGAAATTCAACTGAAATTCCGTTTCGATCGGTTGCCGAAATGATGACCAAAATCGACTTTTAGGGCCTTGCTTTCGACTAGATTCCCTCGCCTATTTGCTCTAGCTGCTAATTGGAAGCACGAGTGTTGGACTGTTGGGTAGCTGGCAACTAGATGTCTTCATTCGTGGCGGATTTCTCTGATCAACGTCTGGAGGATTTCCTTCTACTCTTAGAATCCGTCAGGTATAGAGATTGATCGACAGAAGGTCGAGACCATTAGGTTTGAAGGGATAATTCTTTTTCGATTAGATTTGCCTACAAGTATATCTCTAGACCGTCATCGTTGAGGACAGACACCCTGGTTCGTAACTGTAGCTTCATCTGGATGTTAAAACTACTGACCAGAATTGGTTTCTTTATGTGACTGCTGCGTAGAAGGCGCAACATTACAAGGAATCATTGTGCAAGACTTTTCACAGATGTTTCTAATAAATGTCCCCTTTGTGAGATACATATTGAGACGGTGGAGAATATCTTCTTCCATTATGAGAAAACATCCGTTATTTGGACAAAGGTGGACGTGCAATAGTTGAATCTTCTGAATCTTGATCTCTTTTGGGATTCGTTCTAGAGAAGACATGCGACAGCCTATCACAATTATCTGGGGAATTTAGTTAGCTAGAAGTGATGCACTTTTTTCTTTACAACGATTTTACTGTGAGAATGTTATTTTCCATTCTAAGACTCTTCTCGAATCTTGGCTTTTGTATGCATTCTTGTAACTTTTCTCCATCTTTTAATATAGTTAGGGCAGATACCATATAGTGTTTCCCTCTTTTTTACAAAAAAAGAAAATTCTTGAAATAGAAAATGATCAACCATGATATTTTATTAATCGTTCAGAATCAAATGATTGATCATGTGGATTTAGATGATTTATCAGAATTAAAAGCTGACCGATTAATAATCAAAATTGATCGATGATAATATAGTTGTTGAATTCAAAACTTGATCGATCATAAAATGAGGATTCAGTAGATTGGGTGCGATCGATTAATTAACAAAGGTTGATCGATCAACCGAGGCAAATTAACCAATCATGAAATGATCGATCATAACAAGGTAGTTGATCGACCAACTTAGCTTTTTAACCTGGAAGTTATAGTTAAAGGGCTGAAATGCGATATGCATGGTGCTTGAGGTACAATATAAGACAATTACAAAATGCAGGACTCAATAAAAGAAAAGACTTTGTCTTCTTCTTGAGCTTGAGATTCTTTCTTGAACTAAAGCTTGAACTCCTTTGGTGTCTTAGCTTCTTCTTCACTTAAGCTTCTTAAGCTTACGCTCCTCAGGCTTGAGCTTCTTCTTGGTCTAGTAGCTTTTCTGCTTTCGACCTAGCATTAAGCTTGTTGGAGTATTTGTGTTATGCGCCAGTCTTGTAGTAGCTGGGTAAATGGATCACTCCAGAATCCATTTACCACATCCTGTGGTTTAGTCCCACATCTACCGTCTGTGGGATGTGGAGACTCAGTGAGGGCTATATAAGAAGCCCGACACCCCCTGTATCCAGTGAGAAAGTCAATAGACATATCATCCTTTTGAGGTGTTCTCCCATGGTTTCATCTCGTTTCTTAGGGAGTAGGGTTCGACGTTAAAATCCCGCATTCTTAGGTGTCGTTCTAGATTGTGGAGTGAGCTCCCCAAAAGGGGAGTTTACCCCCAATAACCCATTTCCTCTCTCTCATTGGTCCTACTTTTTCTGTTTTTTGATACATTAAATAAATCAATTCTCTTTTATCAATTCCATCAAAAATAATATATTATATCATCATATCTTATAAAAGTTGTACCCAATAACCCATTTCCTCTCTCTCTCTCATTGGTCCTACTTTTCTGTTTTTGATACATTAAATAAGTCAATTCTCTTTTATCAATTCCATCAAAAATAATATATTATATCATCATATCATATAAAAGTTGTACCCACTTACTGGTCTAGTGGTAGTACAGTATGTCTACCACACTAAAGACCAGGGTTCAAATCCCACTCTTGCAGGGGTTGCGTTAGGTAGTCGACAACCAGCGTAAAAAATAGTCGAATCTTTCAACATGGATTTGAGCAAGAATGTATGTAGCTGACCCTACCTATAGCGGGAGAAGGCTTAGTACATTTATATCTTAAAAAAGTTATAAACTACTGCACTTTTACTCACTTTTCCAAACTTTAATACAATCACATCATAATAACTACACACTGTTTCAAACTTTAATACAATCATATCACAACAAACCCACTTCGAACCCACCTCCAGTTTAACCCTCTATCCAAACACTATAACATAAAAATGGGTTACCCTCTACCAGTTTAACTCACCCTAACCCGCGTACCAAACACACCCTTATTGTTCTTATTATTTTATTCTGATATGCTTCCGTATCGTTATTTTCTAACATGGTATCAGAGCGAGTTCAATTTTGAGGGTTTCTTGTTCTTTATTTTCGATATTTGGTTCTAGAGTTTTGTTAAAACCCAAACGATTTGATCTTGATGATTTGTTATTGAAGACTATTATTGTATATTCAAGATCTGACGATCATCGCCATATTTTTTATGATTCTGGTTCGATTTGGGATTATTCAAGTTCCAGAGAGATCATGCGTCGACGACATATCTCCACTGTCATAGCAACGTCAGCCCTCCCGCTCCAGGCGACGAGTCCTAGTCGCTGCTAGGTGGAGCTGAATCATCCCAGGGGGCTCCAGTTGAAACCCTAGTCGCTCCCAGGAGGAGCTGAATTACACCCTCTACAAACAGTCGTATCCCCACGATGGCCTATATGCAGACAGTCGCCGCCCCCGTCGTCAACTGCACTCTCTCCTCGGTGCTCTGCAACTACTGCTGTAGTGGGCCGCTCCTATCCCACCCATCGTACTCTTGGTGACCATCATCGGCGCAAGACTCGTACATCCTCCAAGCAGGCCGCCATAAGGCGACGATGCACCTTCTCCGTCCAGGTCCTAGGTGCGCCTGCAATGCCTCCTCGCTCCTCCAAGCGCGTAGGCGGTGCGCCTCCTTCAAGCAGCTCAGGCGAAGGCCACATCTTCCATCTCTCTTCTCCGGCTCCGCCTCCAGATGGGCGCAACTCTAGGCGAAGGAGCCCTATCGCAGATCAGTACCCTAGCGAGTCCAGGCTGCGATGCCTTTATTTCTAGCAGCAAGCAGCGGTGATCTCCTCCAGATCCGCCTTCCCTCGTGACTCGTCGCCCTCTTCTCCAGGCGTCATGTCCCCAGTCGGTGCTCCAGGCGACGACGCGCTCCTCTATCCGCTCCTCTCTTCTAGGCGATGGTGCTCTCCTCCATCCTATCCTCTCTAGCAACAACGGTCGAGCCCCAGGCGACTCTCCTCCAGGCCGGTGGCTATCAAACATAAGCCCCATTAGGGGGTAGGCTCCATCGAGAGATGGGTTCCCCAATTGGGAACCCTAAATAGGGTTAGCCTTAAAGGGGGGCGTAAATATTTTTAAAAAAATCGAGAAAAGGGGGTAGTTGGTGGGCCGCTCGGTTTTAAAGGAGAGAGAGAGACAAAGGGCCCAAGTGGACCAATGTTTTTTAAATGAAAAATCAAAAAAAGATTAGATAGAGAGAGGGTCTGTTGTGTTTTGTAAGCTCAATTGGGCTAGGTATTTTTTGGGCCCAAATGGACCACGCTTATTATGTTCAAAAAAAGAGAGAAAAGATGCGTTCAAAAGAAAAGTCAGACGCAAAGGAAAAAAATTTACAGAAAAATGAGTTGGCTAATAAAAAAGAGAGGGAAAATAGCCAAAGAAAAATATTTGCAAAAAAAAGAAGCCGTTATTTTTTTTGAACTTGACATGACTTATGTATTTCATGTTGTTTCTCCCCATTTCTCTTGTCTCTTCTCAACTTTATCGATGTCATTTTTTTTCCGGCAAGTATGAAAGAAAGGGGAAGTATTGTGTAGAGTCACATGTCTATTCCAGATTCAGATGTCATATTCTAGACCATCCAGATTTTCCAGACTCTACAAATGTTCAGATATTCAGACTCGATGTCAAATTTGTTACGAGTCTTCAGTTTCAGACACGCACAATAGTTTGATGTGCATGCGTTAGCCATCATTTTTTGTGGTCCCCATCTTTTATTTTGGTCAGAGTTTTATGTGGTTTCATAGGAACTCTAGAGTAGAGATCCCATCTTCTAAGCCAGTATGGGAGAGACCCAGTTCTCCGATGAGGAGATGTTTTAGACTCCATTCTCCAACGACCGTGGACTCCGACGAGGATGTCTCCAGTCTCCACAACTTTCCAGTTCGGCCCTTCAGAGATGGAGCAGTTGTCCACATGATCTAATCTTCTACATGTGGCATACCAGAGTTCTCCAGGTAAAGACTCCTTTAGTCTCAATGTCTCTGACATGCGCAGTTCAGAGCACACCCATTTTGACTCACACTCCAGCCCAACGTTCCTCCTCACCTGTACGTCATGAGAAGCAACATTCTCGACAACAGCCGACTTTTGTGCGCATTAAGTTGATATTGTCTATAGTGCCCTGTAGCGTGAGTTTGAGGTTTCTTTCTGTGTGTCCAAGCGGAGCATGTCATGCTTCAGCTTGAGGGGGGGGAGTGTTGGAGTATTTGTGTTATGCGTTACTCTTGTAGTAGATTGGTAAATGGATCACTTCAGGATCCATTCACCACATCTTGTGGTTTAGTCCCACATCTACCATATGTGGGATGCGGAGACTCAATGAGGGCTATATAAGAAGCCCTACGCTAGTGAGAAAGTCAATAATCACATCATCCCTTTGAGGCGTTCTCTCGTGGTTTCATTCCTCTCCTTAGGGAGTAGGGTTCCACATTGAAATCTCGTGTTCTTATTATTCTTATTATTATTTTTGATACGCCTCCACATCGTTATTTTCTAACAAAGCTAACTGCACAAGTTTTGGCTATTTGCACTAGTTTTATTATCCACAAAATATGTATGCTCATGCATGAACTAACATGATTTTCTCCAAAACCTGAGTATATGTTTACTAGAGACCTTTGGAGCTTTCTACACAAGAGGGGCTTCCCAATTGTTTGTATCTCCTCGATGAAGAGTTGTGTTTCCACCTCATCTTTCTTGATGCTAATGAATGGGTGGCTTTTGGTTGTATCTTGTTGTGATATTTGTATCTCTTTATATTTAATTCTCATTTCTATTTTCTTCGTGTACCTCTCATATAATTAACCAAGGACTTTTTTCCTATATGAGAGAGCCCTGGGATCTCTTCAATATAAGGAATTCTATTCTTCCAACTTGGTATCCGAGCAACGGTCCTAGATCGGGGTTCCCATATCCCACTAACCCTAACCTCGCCCACCGCCCAACCGTCGACAACCTCTCCACCCCACTGCCGGCAGCCGCCCGTCTTCACCGCCTTTAACCCCCCTGCCGGCCTTCTTCTAAGCAGTCCTACGTCGCTAACCCTCCTCCCTGACGGCCTTCTCCCTACTAGTAGGTCGCCGCTTGTGGGCCACCCCAGCTTGTCGAACCGGTTGCCCCTGCCGTCAACTCCCCTCCTCCTCATGACTCTACTGCTTGCCACCACCTTGTGGGCTGTCTCACATTCTGCAGGCTGTAGTTCGGCTGCTTCTGCAGGCCTATACAGTCTATTTTTGTTCGGATTCCATAATTTCGAACATATAAATCATATCTACTAGCCTTAGGCTACAACAAGGATTGAAGAGGATGGTTGTATTATTGTACACGTACAACCACTCCTTCATATGCTTGTGTAGACTCGCACAGAGTAGTCTACTCAATTTTGTTCCGGATTGTCGGCATTATTTTTTCCATGTCAGAGAACAAATATGACGTTCTCATCCGGTGCGTTCAATTGCCGGGCTCCCATCTTAAAGATGGATGAGACCAACTATGAGTTTTGGTCCGTGCAGTTTTACACCTTTTTGCAGTGCCATAACAAAGAGCATATTTTGACGGATTCTGAATAAGGACAAGACTGGGGCTAATGCTTTTTGGCAATAAGATGATGCCTATGCACAGATTTGGCTCTTCGAAACATTCACCACAGACATTGCCAACGACATCGTCAATCAACCACCTCCAAGGATTTGTGGGACAACTTAGCAGGCATATATGGGCAAGCTACGAATGAGAGCAAGATCCTACATTTGCAATATGACATATTTTCAACCAAGCAGAATGGTCAGCCTCATCAGGCACACTTCTCACACCTTGAAGGCATGTTTAAGTATCTCCATAGCTTTATGCCCATTACTACCAGTACCGAGCAGCAACAGGTTTATCGAAATGCCACTATGATCAGAGTTTTTTGTCCTCCCTTGAGTCTGAGGACAATGCCACACGTACTGATGACTTCCACCACGTCAAGGTGGCACTCTACCGCTGAGTTATATCCTATAAATAGGGTCGAGAAAGTCAACGCCACTATCAACTAGTTACTGGAGAGACAATACCACAGATGGAGAAGGTCTACAAGAGGTTGAGCATGATCACTATTTCGTCTATCACCGTGTCCCAAACTTCCTCTGCGATGGTAGCTTCTCGTGGTAGAGGGGTACTTCACAGCATCACAGGCGAGGATCCTGTGGTTGAGGAGGAGACGTCAATGTGGCACATGTTTACATTGTCATCGTACATGACATTCAGATGAGACATGCTATCTGAAGTATGGATATCACGTGTCTACACGTGTAGCTGAGCATACAGAGATTACTCCGAGTCCTTCTCATGATGCGAGGCTTGACTATATTGTGTCTATATCGAGAGAGATGATGGCTAAGCCACCCACACCAGCAACATGATCTTTAGATGTTGTATTTGCTGCAAGAGCTTCTACGAGTTCTTCAGGTATTGCTTATGCACTTACTTGTTGTAGCAATTCAGATTTGACTGATTGGATCATGGGCTTCGGAGCTTCTCATCATATTTATGGAGATTAAGCTCAGTTTATTTCTTACATATCTATCCCTCCTGGTAGATCAACTGTGATTGCTAATGGGGTTCATCTACCCGTTTTGGTTAGGGGGAGATTGTCCTAGCCTTCTCGATGCACCTGCAAAATGTCTTGCATGCTTCAACATTTCAGATGAATCTTTTGTCTATTAGCAGGATTACAAAAGATTTACATTACCATGCCATACTTGATCCATCTTCTCTTGTGTTTCAGGACATACTCACGGACAGGTTGATTGGATGTGGTTTTGAGCAGAGAGGACTTTACATACCGGTCCAACCTCTGTGTGCTAGTGCTGCTACCTATCCTTTCTGTTTCTGTTTCTCCTTTCATATGGCATCTTCTCTTTGGACACATTCCTCTGCAAAAGCTGTACCATGTTCTCCCTCAGATTTTCACTCATACTACCTTGGAGTGTGAGGCATGTCTGCTTAGGAAGCACCATTGTTCTTCTTTTTCGAGTCGTCAGTCATCATAGTAGTCAGTCGTTTGAGTTGTTTCATTTTGATATATGGGGTCGTAGTTGTGTTCCCGATCATCAGGGACATCAGTTCTAATCGCGATTTCAGAAAGCGGTAGTCGATACTCGATCAACGAGGTCACTAAATCGAAATTCGACTGAAATGGCTGAAATGACCGAAATATGGGGGCCTTAATACAAAAAATGACTGAAATGATCGAAATTTTGATCGAATTTCGACCGAAATTCCGTTTCAATCGGTCACCGAAACGGTGACTGAAACCGATATTTAGTCAGGAGACTAATCGGATTAAGTCGACCATTAGTCGGTTTTGAATTTTTTAATTTTTTTAAATATATAAATCATTTTTATACATAGATTTGTACATTTTGTATGCTTTCATAATGAAATAAAAGTAGTTGATTTTAAATATAACGTCATTGCATATTAGAATAAGTTTGCTTTTGTATTAACATGGATTTGTATATTTTCTATACTTATATAATGAAACAAAAGAAGTAATTGACTTTAAATATAACATTAAGCATATTAGAATAAGTTTGCTTTAAAAAAAGCAAAAAACAAAAAGTATATAAAAGCTTGTTGTAAAAGTTGACCAATTAGTCGGCCGACTACGCCGACTAGTTAGCTCGACTAGTCGGGCTGACCGACTAATGGTCGATTAGGCCTAGTCGAGTCGGCTCCCCCCTGACTCGACTAGTCGGACCGCCTAGTCGGCCGATTTTTACAAGCTTTGTTCTATATGGTTGCTGTGGATGATTTTTCTAGATTATCTTGGGTGTTCTTGTTAATGAATAAGCCTGCTTCAGGTCATGTCATTAAATCATTTCATTGAAATTAATAACATTTTTTTGTTAATGTGAAGTTTATTCGTACTGACAATGCCTTGGAGTTTTCCACTTTAAAACTATCTGACTTTCTCAGATCTCGTGGTATTGTTCATCAGATTTCTTATGCTTACACTTCATAGCAGAATGGTATCGTTGAACGCAAACACCGCCATCTTCTGGATGTTACATGGACTCTTTTGATTCAGAGTCGAGCTCCTCATTCCTTCTAGGGTGATGCGATTCTCACTGTTTGCTACTTGATGAACCACATACCTTCCACTATCCTTGAGAAAAGGTTCCTTTCATGATTGCGTCTCTCGAGAAGGACCTATTCTCCCTTACCTCTAGGGTCTTTGGGTATGTGGCATTTGTCCAAAATTTTACGCGTGGTTGTGACAAGCTCTCTTCTATGACTGTCAAATGTGTGTTTGCTCTTCTCGTACTAAAAAAAGATTTAGATGTTTTGATCCTATATGGAGAAAGTATTATGTGAGTGCCGATGTCACATTTTTTGAGTATATTATTTATTTTTCTCCTTCAGGTGACATGTTGTCTAACTATGACTCTTGAGAGGATGTCTTTGTTCCACCACCTTCGTTATCTCCACCAACAACACCCCATGTTAAGTCTTAGTCAGCACCACCTCCACCTCCTCTACCACCTCCACCTCCGTCTACCCTTAGTTAGTTTCTGCCACAATTTTACATTCTTAGGTCCTCTATTCACCCGTTTGGTCATACACCTTCCCCGTCATTCATCACGTCTCAGGTATGTATTGAACACATTGTTTCACTGATGGCACTGATGATATATGTTTGTACCGCATGACACTGTACAGGATGAGCTGATACCATAAAACAGAGAAGCTGATGACCTTGATGTATCTATTGCCTTGAGGAAGCCGCGTCGTAACTGTGTCACGTATCCTCTAGCTACTCACTATTCTTTGGATCATCTTTCAGAGGAGTATAGGAGGTTTGTCATGGAACTATCTGTTTTTTTTATCCCACGAACATACCAAGAGGCCATACAGGATAGTAGTTGACGACTTGCCATGGAGGAGGATATGGTCGCTTTGCAGTCTCATGGTACCTGGAGTGTTGTTTCTGCTTCTCCAGGCGCCTTTGTTGTGGGGTGCAATTGGATCTCTACAGTGAAGCAACATGCAGATGACAGTATAGATCGCTACAAGGCAAGGCTTGTAGCATGAGGGTTCATCCAGACTTATGGGGTAGACTATCAGGATATCTTCTCACCAGTGGCCAAACATTCGACATCACGCATTCTTCTATCAGTTGTTGTATCTCAAGACTGGCATATTTACCAACTTGATGTGAAGAATGTGTTTCTATATCATGGAAGGCCGTATCCCGATATATCGACGATATATCGGCGATATATCGGTATCGACAGGTCACCGATATATCGTCGATATGTCCGATATCGGGTATCGACACGCAAAAAAGGCGAGCTGAATCCCGATGTCGGCGATATGGCGTCGATATATCGCCGATATATCGGCGATATATTGGTATCAACATGGTACCGATATCGATATGTCCTTCCATATTCTATATGGAGATCTATAGGAGGAGATATACGTGCAGGAACCTCCAGAGATTACTGCTAAGGGGGAGTCTCAGAAGGTGTGCAGTCTCCACAAGGCAATTTATGGCATGAAGCAGAGTTCGAGAGCTTGGTACCCTAAGTTATCAAAGTTGATGAGAAACATGGGTTTGCGCGGTCCACTACGGATCATTCACTTTTTGTTCAGAGGACATAGAAAGATAAAGTTTCCATTCTAGTTTATGTTGATGATATTATTGCCATTGGTGATGATGAGTAGGACATCCAGGCTACCAAGGAGTCCCTAGATCAATAGTTTGTGACTAGGATCTTGGTAGTCTTCATTAATTCCTTGGACTAGAATTCGTCATAAACCATACTGGACTTGTGATGACTCAGAGGAAGTTTGTGACTGATCTTTTGCTAGAGACGAGGATGACAAGGTGCAAGCTCGCCACTACCCCTATGGATTCGTGCATGAGATTATGTGATGATGACACTGAGGGGGTAGGCAATAGGAGATACAAGGAGCTTGTTGGGAAGCTTCTCCATGCTACTATCACCGGACCAGACATATCATTTGTTGTAAGCAAGGTGAGCCAGTTTTTGGAGCAGCCCAAGAATGTTCATATTGATGTTCTTTATATGATTTTGAGATATTTGAAGACTTCACCAGGTATTGATCTTCTATTCGGCAGAGGTACATCTCTTAAGGTAACAACTTGTGCAAATGCAGATTATGCAGGATGCCCTGGAGATAGGAAGTCTACCTCTGGCTTAGCTATTTTTGTTGGGAGCTCACTTGTGTCATGGAAATGCAAGAAATAGACAATGGTTGCTAGATCCAATGCAGAGTTTGAGTGCATATCCATGGCTCAAGGGAGCACGGAGATGATGCATGTTAGATCCATTTTGATTGATCTTGCTGTTGAGGTACCTCTTCTCATGCAGCTTTTATGCAACAATCAAGCAACTCTATTTATTGCCAGTAATCCCACTTTCCATGAACGTACCAAGCATTTAGAGGTAGATTGCTACTATACCAGAAACATCATCCAGAAGGGTCTCATATCCACCTCCCATGTTCCTATTGGAGATCAGACTGCTGATATATTCACCAAAGCCCTTGCTAAAGGCCCATTTCAGAGGTGTTGTTCCAAGCTGAGCATGATCGACATATAGGCTTCAACTACTCCATTTCAGAGGTGTTGTTCCAATTTGACAATCATCTCCTCCTCCATGGAAGTCGCCATTTGGTCTCCTGGTGGAGAGCAAAGGCGATAGTGGGTGAAGCGACCGAGGCTGCCGGAAAGAAGCTGGAGAGTTCAACATGTGCGACGGGAGGCGATCGTGCGGCTGGGGGTGATGCGAAGGGTTAGGCAGTGCTTCGCGGGGATGGTGTTGGGTTTCCTGCGAGTGATGCGCTTGGTGCTAAGGCTGACGGCTGCAAGGGTCACGAAGAGGGGGATGGGGAGTGGGTGCAGGTCTCGCACAGGAAGTTGGGGAAGCGTTGTTTCAGATGTAGCGAGCGCGGCCACGTTGCGTCGGTTTGCGGGCTTCCTGCGAGATGCTATGGTTGTGGAAAGGTGGGTCATCGAAAGGATTCCTGTTGGTTCGGTGCTGGTCATGGCGATCCTTCTGCTCGCAGGGATTGATGCAACGTGATATCAAATGATAGGGCCGATTTTTTAGTTAAATTTAATGGTCAATTTTAATTACGTTTATTTAAATTATCGTATCTCTAATTAAATAATTGAGATCGCCTGTGATCTCCAACATTTATTCGTATATTTGATTTTAAATTTAGTCGGTTAATTAGTTAGAGTCCAATTAGGATAAATTAGTGGTCAATTTGAATTTGGATTCTATTTTTGTAATCCCGTCCCTCCTATATAAAGGGATGGTGGTCCATTATTTTTAGTCAGTTCAGTATTAATGAAAAATTGAGAGTTTATCTCTATCTCCTCTCCTCCTTTCCCCACATGGTCTTCACGGTTCTTCTTCCCCAACCCCTCGTATCCGACGAGATTTCTTCTTCTCAACCCCTCTATTTTCCTCTACCAAATAATTTCTACCGTTCAAATTTATTTTTCGTTCGCGCCAAAATCCATATTTGCATCATTTGGTATCAGAGCATGGCCTACAGATCGTCCTCACGATCTGACGATCCGTACAGGCGTTCACGCCGGCAGGCGACGAAAGACTACCAAGCGTTACGACGAGCCGAGGAATTATACAAACAGGACATGGACGCGCGACGTGAGATCCAGATGGCCCAGTCCAAATGTCGAGAGATAATGGCCAATCTCAAGGCTATGTGCGTCCTATCGAAGCCTACCACCTTGGAAGCCGTTGTCGCGAGTTTTGCCGAAGAAAACTCCACTGCGGAGGAAGTTTCGGTTGCTGTCCAGATCATCCTGGAAGAAAGAAGTGCCGATCTGCTTGCTGCCCCGGTGATTTTAGACTTGAAAACCCCTCCGAAGTCGACTCCGGCACCGCCCGCGGCTTCCTCGTTGGACGCCTCCGCCCCGACATCCGTTGAGGTACAGTTCCCAGACCTCGCGGCCGTTTTCCCCACCCCTGAACCACCGGCAGCCCCTCCCGCGACCCCCAAACCCCCCCGCGATAACCTCTCCCTCGCCATCCTACGCCCCACCCACGCCTCACCACCCAGGGCCGACCCAACCAGCCACGCCGTCATCTCGCGCCCTGCCTCCTCATCCCGCAATCGCCAGCCCCGCCTCTGCGCCGCCCCGCGCCACCGCCTTCCCCGACCTCGCGACCTCACCCCATCTCGCCCCCTCCCTCTTCCCAATCCCATCAGCGCCTCACCTCCCCCTCCCGCCACAACCCATGCCCAGCCGCCGAAACCCCCTGCCCCAGCAACCCCTCCCGCCACCCCCGTTGTCCACCCCACCTCTCCCCCCCTTCCTCCCATCGACTCCAGCCTGCACTCCCGCAACCCTAACACCTTCGCCCACACCGCCCTTTCCCCCTTCTCACCCCCAATGCCAATTGCTCCCCTCCTCTCTTCCCTACAGCCTGTGCGAGTCCACGCGACTTCGCCTTCATCCCTACAGCCTGCGTGAGCCCACGCGACCTCGCCCCATCCCTACAGCCTGCGTGAGTCCACGCGACCCCCTTCGCGACCGCGTCCACCGCCATCCCTACAACCACTCAGAGCCCCGCGCGCGATCCCCTGGGCTCCGCTTTCCCCGTGCCTCGTGCCGACTCCACCGTGTTATGAAGAAAGGAGAACTGAAGTCCATCAGGGTTAACGCCCCAGCCCTGGAAATTAGGGGACTAATTGGGAAAAATTACCTCAAGATTCCTCCTCAAAACGACATTCTCGGAAAGGCCTTTATTGAAGAGGTGCGAAAATTGCACACCCATCCCCTGGAGCTGAAATATTTAAAGAACGGTGCTGGAAAAGGGCAATCAAGGAAACTTCCCTATCCTAGTAGGACTAGGAGTTTGAGTTTCATCTATATAAAGACCCCATGGCTTCATTCCTTGGACACATCTCCTCCCCTCCTCTCCTTGTGTCATTGCTTCATTATGGGTTCTCCGAAGGCCATGGTGTTCATGCCTCATCAATTCTTCGAATATCACAAGGAGGAGACAACAATCAAGAAAACGCCGCCGTCCGCGCCACACATGTTCTTCAACCACGACAGCCGCGTCATCCACACCCACGTATGGACTCCGCCGTTCGCTCCACACCAATTCTTCCAGAAGATAAATGAGCACGTCGATTCGTCCTCCAAGCCTACAGATCCAGCAATTCGTCGGGAGACGAATTTTTAAAGAGGAGAGTTGATGCAGCGTGATATCAAATGATAGGGCCGAATTTTTAGTTAAATTTAATGGTCAATTTTAATTACTTTTATTTAAATTATCGTATCTCTAATTAAATAATTGAGATCGCCTGTGATCTCCAACATTTATTCGTAGATTTGATTTTAAATTTGGTCGGTTAATTAGTTAGAGTCCAATTAGGATAAATTAGTGGTCAATTTGAATTTGGATTCTATTTTTGTAATCCCATCCCTCCTATATAAAGGGTTGGTGGTCCATTATTTTTAGTCAGTTCAGTATTAATGAAAAATTGAGAGTTTATCTCTATCTCCTCTCCTTCTCCTTTCCCCACGTGGTCTTCACGATTCTTCTTCCCCAACCCCTCGTATCCGACGAGATTTCTTCTTCTTAACCCCTCTATTTTCTTCTACCAAATAATTTCTACCGTTCAAATTTATTTTTCGTTCGCGCCAAAATCCATATTTGCATCAGGGATGGTCAATTGGGCAGTCGCAGAGTGGGGTCGGGTCCCGCGTCGTTGTGGTCTGCTCCTTTCAATGGGAAGGGAGCACGCTCCTTTGCTCAGGTGGTGGGAGGTTCTCGTATGGCTGCAGGGTCGGTTGGTTCTTGTATGGCTGCTGGCTTGACTGGCGTTGGGAGAGCCGAGTTGGGCCCTCAGGCTGAGGCGGTGCAGTTGGAGGGAGTAGGGGGGCCCGCACTACTCAGGGCAGTTTACATGAGAGGAAGGGGTCATTGGAGGGTGTTCTGCATGGGAGGGTTGTGAAAGGGGGAGAAGAGTGTGGGGTGGTGGTGGGGGTCGCTCATCGTGAAGGTGTTGCATGGGATGTTGTGAGATCTTTTCTGCATGGTTTCCTGGGGCCTCGCTTCGCTGGTGATCTCGTTGTTTGGGATGCTACGCGTTGCTGTGTTCGTGGCCTATCCCCGGATCAACGGGAAAGGCTCTTGTCGACTGGTGCAACTGAAGACTTTTTTTGGCGGGCCTTGCGCTTTGCCGATGGAGTTTGGTCGCACGTCGAGGTGTGTGTTGCGGAGGTGCGCGGCGTTCCTTTCCTCTCTCGGACGACTCATTGCCTAAACAGGACTCTTCAGCAATGGGGTGAGGTTCTTGCGGTTGTAGATGATGGTCTCAAGCCTGGCTCGGATTGGAGGACCACGCGGGTATTGATGGAGTGCAGCAAGAGGCTTCTGGATGACGCAATTGGGAAGCTCTTTTTTGAGGTCCTGAAGGTCGGTCGTTTCCGGTTTCGCGTGGAGCTTTCATTCATTGAGCCACCTGCTCCGTCGGCGGTGGCTTTCTCTCCGATAGTTGTTCCTGCTGGCACGGTGATCCCGGGGCTTGGTGGTGACGCCTCGTCTTCTGGTTGCCAGGTGGCACGGCTTGGGGGTTCGTCCGATCAGTGTACCTTAATGATGGATTTTGTGCGTCCCTTCAGGGGGAAACCTCGGGTGTCGTGCATCTCTTCTGTAAGCTACGGTTTGCATGATGGGCTTGCGTACGAGGCGGGTTCGGCTCTCGGTATTCGCTCAAGGCAGTTGGAATGTTCTTTCGGCATTTGTTATGCGGGTCCGGAGTCGGGTCGGACTGCAGTGGACTTGGAAGTAGGGCTGCTAATCGAACCGAACTGTAACGAACTGACCTATTTTCGAGTTCGGTTTGATAAGGAAGTTCGAAAGTTCGAGTTCGAGTTCGGTTCGATAAATGTTCGATAGGATATGTTCGAGTTCGAGTTCGTTTATAAAACAAACGTTCGAGTTCGGTTCGATAACAGTTCGTTAACAATTTAACTTAACTAAAAGTTGTTTATATGAACAAGTTCGAAACTGGAGTTCGATAACAAAGTTCGATAAGCCATAAAAATAAGAAATTATTCAAATTAAAGTGGTACAAAGCCCAACAAATACCACAATTTCTTTAACCTCAAAATTTATCAAGTGTATAAATACTAAGTTACACATACAAATACACACACGTATGCATATATCGTACTCGAACGTTTATCGAACGAACATATTTTATGTTCATGTTCGGTTCGTGAAGCTACCGAACTAAAAGTTGAAGTTCATGTTCAGTTCGTTTAGAAACGAACGAACATTTTTCGAACTATTATCGAACGAACTCTAATCGAATACGAACATGTTCAGTTCGATTAGCAGCCCTACTTGGAAGGGCTGCTGGATCTCGGATCCTGGGTTCGGGCAGGACCTTCCCACGATTCGTTTTCCTTTTCGTTGTCGGGTTCGGGCTCGACCAGATGCGCGCCTTCGATGGAGGTGGCTCCTCATTTGGTTGTGCTCCCTCTCTCCGGTTTCGAGGTCCCCTTCCCGGGGCCTCATGTCCTCTCGGGGGGTGATTCGGACCCGATGGTTGATGCGAGTTCCAGAACCCCTTTGGACCCTCTTCTCCTGGACGAAGGTGGCTCGTCCTTGCTGGTTTCCTCCCCGGGATCCTCGGGGGCTATCCCGACCGTGGACATGGAGAGTGATTTCGGGAGCCTCTCCGATAGGAGGTCAGGGAAGAGATATCGAAGGAGGAGCAGATCTAGGGCGGGGACTTCGCTCAGGCTTTCTTGTGCAACTTTGAAAGAAGCAGTGGCGGAGGCGGCTGGTCTCGTCTTCATTGGGGGTCATCCGCAGTTGCCTCAATGAAGGTCCTCTCCTGGAACGTTAGGGGATTGGGGGAGGCTGATAAGCGAAGGGCGTTGGGTTCTAGATGCTCTGAATGGGGTTGTGATATTGTCCTAATTCAAGAATCGAAGCTGAGGGGGGTGGATGATGTCCTCTGTCGTTCTTTTGGTGCGGGTGCTATAGATGAGTTTAGGGCGTTGGATGCGGATGGGGTGGCTAGGGGTATGCTCATTGCATGGAGATCGACGGCTTTTTCTTTCAGCTCCATGATTGTGGGGAGGCATATGATATCTGTTTTGCTGGTTCGGAGGGCCTCTGCCGTTCCGGTCGCTTTCTCGTGCATTTACGACCCCTGTTGTCACATTAAGATGTCAGAGCTTTGGGGGATCTGCGTGTTGCGGGAATTGCTTTTGAGGGGATCCCTTGGCTCATTGGGGGAGATTTCAACGTTACGCTCCTTTCATCGGATCGCCCCCGGTCGAGGGGTGGCCGGGACCCGGGGTCCCTCTTGTTTGCTGAGGTGGTGGATTCGCTGGCTCTGGAGAATCTGGTGGCGAGTGATACTATTTACACTTGGAGGAACTCTTGCTCCCGTTCTAGGATTGATCGCTTCTTGGCTTCTGGGAAGCTGATGGAGTTGTTCCCTTGTTGCTCGGTTTCCTCTCGGCCCCGCTCGTTTTCCGACAATTCACCTATTGTTTGGGACTCCGGTGAGGTCCCATCGCTGAGGGGCCTCTTTAGATACGAAAAGTGCTGGCTTCAGGATGCGAGCTTCAAGGATATTGTCTCTTTGCACTGGACTCAATCGCGCTTTGTGGGGTCTGCGGCGTCCAGGTTGAATCAGAAGCTGGTGTTGCTGCGGGGGAAGCTTGCTCTGTTCAAGAGGGATTCGAGGTTGACGAAGGTTGCGGCCAGGGTCGAGGCTGAGGAAGTTATTGCGAAGTTAGATGCTGTGGAGAATGAGAGGGATCTGCTGCCTGATAAGCTTTGCGAGCGCTTTCTTGCGTTGATGCGTGTGGCAGCGGAGGACAAGATGCGGGCATCTGAATGGAGGCAGCGGTCGAGGTTGAAATGGATTAAAGAAGGGGATGCGAACACGGCTTTCTTTCACCGTGTGGCTAGCGGAAGGAAGCGTAACAACGCGATGCGATATATTTCCATTAATGGGACGAGGTTTGTGGGGGACAGGGAGATGGGGCGTGCTATTGTTGATCATTTCAAAGGTTTCACGGCGAGGCGTTCCGTGAGGTGTTGGAGGTGGTTGGGTCATGGGGCCCCGCCTATTTCTGAGGAGATTTGCGGGATGTTGACTCGGGCGATCTCCTTCGAGGAAACTAAAGATGCAGTGTGTGAGTTGAATGGCGATGGGTCCCCGGGCCCCGATGGTTTCTCCGTGGCCTTCTATCAAGATTTTTGGGAGGTGGTGGGCGAAGATGTTAATGTGGGCTTCGACCGGATTAATAGGGCCATCTTGTTGCTTATTCCTAAGACCTCTGCGGCAGAGCGTATTGAGGATTTCCGTCCCATCTCGATATCTAACGCCATCTATCTTATTGTCGCTAAGGTGTTGGCTCGTCGCCTTGCTCAGGTCCTTGACTCGATTGTTTCTCCGGTCCAGGCCGCCTTTATTCGTGGAAGGCAGATATCAGATTGCATTGTCGTGGCTTCGGAGCTGGTCGCTGATTGGAAGAACACTGGTACTCAGGGGGTCCTTTGGAAGATCGATTTTGCCAAAGCGTATGACAGCCTTGATCGGAGTTTCTTATGGTCGGTTCTGAGAAGACGTGGTTTCCCTGAGCTGTGGATTTCGTGGATGCGTCGGTGCGTGACCACCGTGTCTTTTTGGTTTTGGTAAATGATCATTTGGAGGGGGGCTATTTCCAGCCTAGAAGGGGGCTGCGCCAGGGGTGCCCCCTAGCCCCTGACGCAACCTAGTGGAATAATGACCTAAATGGCGATCTGGACAAGGAAACTAGGGAATAAAAAATGACGAAACGATTAAATGGTGTGTGATACACGAAAATCAACAATAATAGTTGAAAAGAGACTCGAGGTTTAGCACCGATACTTCCACAAACTTAGGGCAATCAAGTAGTTAATGACTAGAGGAAATAAATAACGATGTTGCAGTCTAAGAACCTCAATAAATCACCAAACTAAACGGCAATATCGCAGGCCACAATGCTAAATTTATACGGTGGAAAAAATACGTGGAAAATACACTCATACCATAACCGGCAAGGGGAAGTCGGCACGCTTCAGATCTGATCTTTGAGGGAGAGAGGGCGTGGGGCAGCTTCACGGCACTTGGGGTCGCCTTCGTGGTAAACCGAGAAGCGGCGGCGACTCTGGGATGGCTGGCGGGCTGCTGGGTAGTCTATGGCGGTAGCGATTTGGCAGTGGAGGGGTGGGGAGTAGGAGACAGCGCAGGCGGGGAGAGAATGGGGCCGCTGGCGAGATGAAGGAGATCGCGAGGCCGGGGAGGCGGTGGCGCGGGGCGGTGCAGAGGCGGGGTCGCGAGGCCGTGGGGTGATGGCGAGCCCAAGGGAGGGGCGGCGTTGTGCGGAAGCGCCGGCGGAGGGATGGAGGGTGGTGGGTTGGGCGCTGGGCGCGGTTGGAGGCGAGGGGTGGGAGAATGGCGAAGCAGGGGGTGAGCAGGAAGGCGCGGTGGAAGGCTCCGAGGCTGGGGAGGTCGTGGGGAGCACGGGGCGGTGGGTAGGAGGCGGCGGGAGAGAAGGCGGCGGGAGATTAGGGCACGGGAGAAGGGTATCGGGAGAATGCACGAGAGGGTTAGAGGAAAAGAAGGGACGGCGGGATTAGAGGGAGAGAGAGAGAGGGAGATAAGTGAGGGGAATAAACTCTTCATTCAAACTTACTTAACCCTAATACAAAGGGGGCCTTTTTATAGAGGCTAATTCCCCCAAAATGAGTAACAAATCTCTAAAATTAGGGAAAGAAATAAAACAAAAAAAGAAGGATAATAAGGCCTTGTATAATGAGTCTTTTACATAGGGAAATAAAATAAACAAAATAAATGGCAAATAACATAAACAAAATAAATGACAAATAAAATAAACAAATTAGTGGTTCACAAAATTTGATATCATGCTGCATCAACTCCCCCCTGCTGAAAAGAATCTCGCTCTGTCGAGATGGCATCATGGAAGTTCTGAAGTATATCAGGGCGGAGTTGTTGGAGTTCCTCCTCGTCAATCCATGTGCAATCGGTAAGAGGTCGTCCCTTCCATTTGACTAGATATCATCGGAAGAGACCTCGTCTAGTCGTCATATCTCGGATGTCTGCAATATCTTCAATCTGATCAGCATCGGTTGCGGCTGGCGGTTGGCGTATATCATCATCAGGAACTGCTGGCGTAGTGGCATCTGTCTGTTCATCTCCATGATATAGGAAGAGATTTGAGACGTTGAATACTGATTCTGGCGGCAAATCAAGTAGGTAAGCATTGGGCCCAATCCTTTTGAGGACTCGGAATGGACCAATCTTTCGTTCACTCAGTTTTTGGTGGACTCTCAAAGGAAACCTCTCTTTTTTTAGGGGGACCATCAATAATTCTCCAACTCTGAACTCGCTCTCTCTTCGGTGTAGGTTGGCTTGGGCTTGGTATTTCTGGGTCATGGATTGGAGTTTGCCTCGGATTTCAGTATGGATGTGGGTTAGGTGTTCGACCAGATCCTCAACAGCTGCACTACTTCTCCCTTGCATGGTTGTGGGTTTTAGGTCAAGAAATTGGGTAAGTGGAAAGCCGTACACACTCTCAAAGGGCGATTTTCCGATGGACATATTAGTGGAACTGTTATATGCGAATTCAGCTTGGGGAAGAATTAGATCCCATTTGGACGGAGAGTCCCCTGCAAGACATCGCAATAAATTTCCTAATGATATGGTAACTACTTCGGTTTGCCCATCTGTTTGTGGATGATAAGCGGTGCTATATTGCAAACGAGTTCCAAGACGGGACCAAAGCGTGCGCCAAAAATGACTCAAAAATCGGGTATCACGATCCGAAGTAAAAGAACGAGGGACACCATGCAAACGGACGACATCACGAAAAAACAGATCAACGACATGAGATGCATCTGAGGTTTTTCTACATGCAATGAAATGTGTCATTTTTGAAAATCTATCCACAATCACAAAAATAGAGTCAACTTTCCGCATAGTAAGGGGTAAGCCTAGCACAAAATCCATGGTAATGTCTTCCCAGGGTCGCAGAGGAATTGGCAGAGGTGTATATAGTCCAGTGTTCTGCCTGTGGCCTTTGAATCTCTGACATGTTTGGCATTTCTGTATGAATTTGGTAACATCTCTTCGCATCTGTGGCCAATAAAATCACTCTTGGAGAAGAGTCAAGGTCTGTGTCCAGGTAAACCTCCGTTATGTAGTTCTGAAATTAAATTCTCACGAAGGGATGTGGCAGGGATGCATAGTTGGTGGCCTTTGAATAGGAAATCCTCATGAAGAACATAAGTGGCTGTTGGGTCCTGCCCAGTACCAACACATTCGGCATGAACTTGACCGAAGTCAGGATCAGTGGGGTAGAGGTCCTTGAGAGTGTCAAATCCTGTTGTACTGACGGTCATTGTGGTCAGGGCATGTGCTCGCCGGCTCAACGCGTCAGCCACACGGTTCAGGGTTCCGGCTTTGTGCTTGAGATGGAAGGTGTATTCTTGGAGGAAACTCACCCATTTGGCATGACGTTTGTTAAGGGTCCTCTGAGAGTTCAAATACCTTAAGGCATCATGATCAGAGTTAAGGACAAATTCACGTTGGATCAGGTAATGCCTCCAATGCTTGAGAGCTTGCACTACGACATAGAATTCGACGTCATAAGTGGAGTACCGTGATCGAGCTTCATTCAATTTCTTACTGTAGAAGGCAACAGGTTGTCCTTCTTGGTTCAGGACAACACCAATCCCGACGTGTGAGGCGTCGCAATCGACAACAAAAACCTTGGTGAAGTCAGGAAGTGCCAAAACAGGGGTATGTGTCAGTTAGTGTTTTAGATTTTGAAAGCTGGTTTCCGCTTCACAAGTCCAAGCGGGTGCACCTTTTCGCGTGCAATCTACCAACGGGGCGGCACATGTGCTAAAATTTCGGATGAAGCGTCGGTAAAAAGAAGCCAATCCCAGAAAGCTACGAATTTCAGTGAGGGTTTTGGGCACAGGCCAGCTCTGAATGGCCTGAATCTTGGATGGGTCAACCTTAAGTCCATCAGCGGTGACAATGTATCCCAGGAAGAGGACCATGTCATACACGAAAGAGCATTTCTTGAGGTGGACATATAGTTTTTGGTCTCGCAGGGTTTCAAGGACTTGTCGCAAGTGAGATAAATGGTCTTCTTTGGTCAAGCTGTAGATCAGGATGTCATCGAAGTACACAACCACAAACTTACCAATGAAGGGTCGCAATACATGATTCATGGTCCGCATGAAGGTGCTGGGTGCATTTGACAAGCCGAAGGGCATGACCGTCCATTCATACAGGCCCTCTCTGGTCTTAAAAGCAGTCTTCCACTCGTCTCCAGGTCGGAGGCGAATCTGATGGTAGCCACTGCGGAGATCCATTTTGGAGAACAATCTGGTACCCGATAACATATCAAGCATATCATCAAGGCGTGAATGGGAAAACGATATTTGATCGTTATCTTGTTGATAGCACGACTGTCCACGCACATTCTCCATGTGCCGCCTTTCTTCGGGGTAAGCAGAGCAGGAACCGCCACGGGACTCATACTCTCTCGAACATACCCACGTCGCAGCAGATCAGTAACCTGCCGGTTCATCTCTTCATGCTCACTTGGGCTCATTTGGTAATGGGGTAAGTGGGGTAGGCTGGCTCCAGGGACTAGATCAATGTGATGTTGAATGTCTCGCAACGGGGGTACTCCTTCAGGCAACTCTTCAGGCATCATGTCAGCGAACTCTTGGATGATGGGCTTTATCTCAGGCGGGACTTCAAGTGGGGTTGTCTCTTGATTGTCCACTTCACGTCCCATTAATGCATAGACAGTGGAGCTCTCCTATATTTCACGTTGGAATGTTTGGGCTTCCATCAACAACACAGGGTCCGTGGTCACAGTCTTTGACGGTGTAGTTTTATTACCAGTTTGGGCGGTCGCAGCTCGAAGTGTAGCCACTTGGCGAGGGCTAAGGGCTTCACGTTGTGGTCTGAGGGTTACACGCACTTTGTCTATGAGGAAGGTGTAAGTGTTCAGTTTTCCTCGGTGTTCAGTGTCTCGATCGAATTGCCACGGTCTCCCTAGAAGTATGTGACAGACATCCATAGGGGCTACATGGCACCACACCTCGTCCTTATATGAAGGACCAATGGAGAAGTTAACGAGGCTTTGACGGTGGATCGGGAGTTAGGTACCACCACGAAACCATGCCACACTGTACGGTTTCTCGAGTGGTTGAGTTGGCAGACCCAACTTATCGACCATTTCTTGTGAAACGAAGTTCTCAACGCTTCCTCCATCAATGATCAACGAACAACGTCGTCCTCCTGAGGTGCAGGTGGTTCAGAAGATGCTGCGTCGCAGCCAGCTATCAGCATCGTGGACAGCGGGGGTGAGCAGAATGTTTGTGGGTGCGCTGTCAGGAGCGATAAAGTTTTCATGTTCAATTACCAGGAACGGACCGGATTCGTCTCCATCCACTCCTAAAGGTTCATAGTCATCGGCTCCCATGGTGTCAGCAGTCAACGCAGTCGGTTCCTCTTCAAGTGAGTCCTGTGTTCAGGGTCAGGGTCTTCAGGGTCGTTGGTGGTGCATAGGTGGACGGGTCTAGCCTTAGGGTTTGGGCACTCTGCTGCTCGATGCCCCTTTTGATTGCATCGGAAGCAAGTATCAGGTCCTACAATAGGTCGGCTTCCCAAGATGCCTTGGCCGGGGTTTCCAGTAGGTGGTCGGACGACGGCAGGAGTTGATGGTTTGGCTTGGGGTTTACCCGCAACGATTGATGAGGAACCTATCGGTTTGGAGTATGTCATCGGGGTACTGGTACGAGGATCGGAGTTCACAGAAAAAGACATCTTCCTCATCTGGGCTTTAGCAAGCTTGATCTCAGCCCGTTCAGCCTGTTTGTAGGCTTTGTCGACATCTCGGCAGTTGTGGAGGTAGAGTTCATCCTGGATGACTTGGCGGAGGCCTTGCATGTAGCGGGTGACTTTCTGAATAGGAGTCTCCTGCAAGCGGTTGCGATGGACTAGGGATTGAAACCCTTCGGTGTATTCCTTCACGCTCATGGTACCTTGTCTCCATGATTGCAGTCGCGCGTACAGATCGCGTCTGTAATCTTCAGGCACGAACTTGGTCTTCAATTTGGCTTTCATTTTGCTCCAACTACGGATTTTACTTTTTCCCTTTCGTTTGCGTTCAGATTGCAAACGGTCCCACCATAGCAGAGCATGTCCCTTTAGTTTGATGGTGACAAATTGAACTTTTCGCTCACTAGGCATAGATTTCCACACAAAGAAGTGTTCGACGGTTTGGAGCCAATCCAAAAAGACATCAGGGTCTCTTCCTCCGTCAAATTCTGGAACATCGAGACGGATGCTTCGATCCCATCCATCATCGGACCTAGGTCCATTTCGTGGTGGGAATTGATATTCAGGAGGTTGTGAAGTGTAACCGGAAGTGTGTGGATCTGGAGTCTTGGGGATGAAAAGGGTGTAGTCTCTTGATCCTTCTTCTTCACTTTCTTGTGAATGATACTCGCTCACATGTCCATCGGAAGTAGAAGAGCTAGAGTCACGGGAAGTGCTATTCCGGGAGTGTGGTTTCTGGCCAGTGCGTCGACCTTTGTTAGGGTTTTCATCACTAATGTCTGGTCCTATCACACGACTATTCAATGTGGCAATTTGTTCATAGGCGACGGTAACTTTGCGATCTATTCCGGCGATTTGTGTGCTCAGTTGATTGTTCATGTGTTGTAATTGGGCAAACAAAGCCTCTAATGTTAATTCAGGGTGTGAAGTATAGGGGGGTTTAGAGGCACTAGGTTTGTCGGCCATGGGGATCCTAGGGTTCTGCTTTCTTTGTTTGAGGATTTTTTTGTTTGTTTCTTTTTTTTGCAATTAATAAATGAAATGCAAGTGAGGTGCAAGATCGTGATGCTCTGATACCAAATTGATGCAACCTAGTGGAATAATGACCTAAATGGCGATCTGGACAAGGAAACTAGGGAATCAAAAATGACGAAACGATTAAATGGTGTGTGATACACGAAAATCAGCAATAATAGTTGAAAAGAGACTCGAGGTTTAGCACCGATACTTCCACAAACTTAGGGCAATCAAGTAGTTAATGACTAGAGGAAATAAATAACGATGTTGCAGTCTAAGAACCTCAATAAATCACCAAACTAAACGGCAATATCGCAGGACACAATGCTAAATTTATACGGTGGAAAAAATACGTGGAAAATACACTCATACCACAATCGGCAAGGGGAAGTCGGCACGCTTCAGATCTGATCTTCGAGGGAGAGAGGGCGTGGGGAAGCTTCACGGCACTTGGGGTCGTCTTCGTGGTAAACTGAGAAGCGACGGCGACTCTGGGATGGCTGGCGGGCTGCTGGGTAGTCTATGGCAGTGGCGATTTGGCAGTGGAGGGGCTGGGGAGTAGGAGACAGCGCATGCGGGGAGGGAATGGGGCCGCTGGCGAGATGGAGGAGATCGCGAGGCCGGGGAGGCGGTGACGCGGGGCGTGCAGAGGCGGGGTAGCGAGGCTGTGGGGTGATGACGAGCCCAAGGGAGTGGCGGCGTTGTGCGGAGGCGCAAGCGGAGGGATGGAGGGTGGTGGGTTGGGCGCTGGGCGCAGTTGGAGCGAGGGGTGGGAGAATAGCGAAGCAGGGGGTGAGCAGGAAGGCGCGGTGGAAGGCGGCGAGGCTGGGGAGGTCGTGGGGAGCACGGGGCGGTGGGTAGGAGGCGGCGGGAGAGAAGGCGGCGGGAGATTAGGGCACGGGAGAAGGGTATCGGGAGAAGGCACGAGAGGGTTAGAGGAAAAGAAGGGGCGGCGGGATTAGAGGGAGAGAGAGAGGGAGATAAGTGAGGGGAATAAACTCTTCATTCAAACTTACTTAACCCTAATACAAAGGGGGCCTTTTTATAGAGGCTAATTCCCCCAAAATGAGTAACAAATCCCTAAAATTAGGGAAAGAAATAAAACAAAAAAAGAAGGATAATAATGCCTTGTATAATGAGCCTTTTACATAGGGAAATAAAATAAACAAAATAAATGGTAAATAACATAAACAAAATAAATGACAAATAAGATAAACAAATTAATGGTTCACAAAATTTGATATCATGCTGCATCAGCCCTTCTTTTCTTTGTCGTGGCCGTTGATGTTTTGGCTCGTATGGCTGACCCTGTCATTGATGCCAGCCTCTCGAAAGGCTTCTCTAAGGGGCACCTTTCCGTGCCTTTGCTTCAATTCGCCGATGACACCATTTGCTTCATTGAGGGAGGTTTATCTGAGGTCTCCGGCATGACGTTGACCCTGGATCTATTTAGTGAGATGTTGGGTCTTTATATGAATGCGAGCAAGTCCAAGGTTATTGTTGGGAAAAATGAATGACTTGTTTATTCCATGAACCCTAGGCTCTCTTATATAGGAGAGTAGCCTATGGGTAAATTACATAAAGCATACTATGAAGAAAAACAAAATAGAGAAAAGTACAGATACTACTATTATTGTATGCGTTAACACTCCCCCTCAAGATGGAGCATAGATATCAATCATGCTCAGCTTGGAAGCACACTTCTGAAATGGACCGCGTAGCAATGCCTTGGTGAATATGTCCGCAGTCTGATTCTCTGATGTAACATGAGATGTAGCAATGAATCCTTTCTGAATCATATCACGTATGAAGTGACAATCCACCTCAATATGCTTGGTCCGCTCATGGAATGCTGGGTTGTTTGCAATAAACAAGGCAGCCTGATTATCACATTCCAAGTTCATAGGAAGTGGTACATCTAAAAATAGATCTGTAAGCACAGCTTTCACCCACATCATCTCTGTAGTAGCCTGGGCCATAGCCCTATTTTCGGATCCAGCACTCGATCTAGCTACCACCGTTTGTTTCTTACTTCTCCATGAGACTAGGGCATCTCCAACATAGACAACATACCCTGAGGTGGACTTCCTATCCTTGGGACATCCTGCATAGTCTGCGTCTGCACATGCTGAGATAGAGATCCCCTTTCCTTTCTTGAATAGCAGACCTGCACCTGGAGAAGATTTGAGACATCTAAGAATCATATGTATTGCATCCATATGCACCTGGCGTGGTTGCTCCATGAACTGGCTCACACGGCTCACTGCAAATAATATATCTGGTCTAGTGATCGTGACATACAACAGTTTGCCTACCAGTTCTCTATATCTTCTCCTGTCCACCTCCTCTGTGTTATCTTCATAAAGCTTCATGCTGGGATCCATTGGTGTCGTAGCAGGTCGACACTCAAGCATACCTGTTTCACTCAACAGATCTGTAATATATTTCCTTTGTGACATGACTAGCCCATATGAATTTCTAGCAAATTCAAGCCCCGGAAAGTATCTAAGGACCCCAAGATCCTTAGTGACAAATTCACTACCCAGCATTTCTTTCGCCTGCCTTATGCCCTGCTCATCATCTCCTGTAATCAAGATGTCATCAACATAAACCATAATGACAATGATACCTCTCGCAGTTTTCTGTACAAACAAGGAATGATCAGCATTGGAGCGTTTGTATCCTTGTTTCTCGAAGAGATCCGAGAGCTTCTGAAACCATGCTCTAGGGCTCTGCTTAAGGCCATAGATAACCTTATGCAACCTGCATACCTTAGAGCACTCCCCCTCAACAGCAAAACCAGGTGGCTGTTGCATATACATCTCTTCCTGCAAATCTCCATACATGAATGCATTCTTCACGTCCAACTGATGGAGCGGCTAGTCTTGAGCAACTGCAACTGACAACAAGATCCTTAGAGTGGAATGACGTGCCACAGGCGAGAATGTGTCAAGATAATCCACCCCGTATGTTTGTGTGAAGCCACGTGCCACCAGACGCGCCTTGTACCTGTCAATAGAGCCATCTGCATTTTGCTTCACTGTGAACACCCACTTGCAACTCACTGGGTTCACATCTGGAGGTATAGAAACCAAAGTCCAAGTTCCTCTGGACTGAAGTGCTGCCATTTCTTCTTCCATTGCTAGCCGTCATCTACTGTCCTGCAGATCCTCATGATGATTCCGTGGGATATCTGTAGCTGAGAGTGCCATAGCAAACGACCTGAAATCTCCAGATAGCCGCTCAAAGGATACAGAGGCTGATAATGGATATTTGGCACAACTCCTCTTCGACTTCCGTAAAGCAATGGGAATATCCAAATCAGTTGTAGGCTCATCTGGCTCCTGCACCACAACCTGCTCAGAAATGTCGTCAGATCCATCAACATTAATATTCTCATTACATACCATAGGCGAGCTAGTGGATGAGTCATGACCATGAGCTAGTGGAGGAAGCCTGCGGGTATAATGGAGCGGGAACAGTGAGATAGGCTGCTGTGGTGGTGGTGGTGATGGTGGTGGTGTTGGTGATGGCATCTGAGGTGGTGGTGGTGTCATGTATATGGCATCAGGTGGTATAGGTGGAATCTGCTTGTCTCCTGATGCTGAAAAATACATAACAGATTCAAAAAATGTAACTCTGCACTGATCATATACCGCCGACGTAAAGGATCAAAGCACTTGTACCCCTTTTGAGTTCTGGAGTACCCAACAAAGACACACTTGACAGCCCTAGGAGAGAGCTTGTCAGTACCCGGCGACAACTGATGGACAAACGCAATCGACCCAAACACACGAGGAGTGAGAGTGAACAGATCTTTGTCAGGATGAATAAGTGAGAACGGAATCTGTTCATTCAAGACAGACGAAGGCATACGGTTGATTAGGTAACATGCAGTAAGAACTGCATCACCCCAGTAGGAATATGGAACATGACTCTGTATAAGTAGTGATCTAGTGACATCAAGAAGGTGACAGTGTTTTCTTTCAACAATCCCATTCTGTTGAGATGTATGAGCACAATATGTTTGGTGAATAATTCCTTTTGAGGAGTAGTAATTGGCAAGAATATTAGTGCACAACTCTAAAGCATTGTCACTTCTCATAAGTTTCACATATGTAGAAAAAACATTTTGTATTTCATCCAGAAAATGGATAATGATATTTCCTGCTTCAGATTTATTTTTCATCAGAAATACCCATGACACTCTAGAAAAATCATCCATAAAAACTATATAAAATCTGTGTCCCTGATGATCGGGTACACGACTCGGACCCCAGATATCAATATGAAATAACTCAAACTTGGAGGTACTACTCCGACCTGGACGACTGGGAAAGGATGACCTGTGATGCTTTCCCAACTGACATGCCTCACACTGAATAGGTGTGTGAGGGAGACCATAAGGTAAAACTTGACGCAACTTCTGAAGCGGGAAATGACCAAAACGCAGATGCCATAATAAGGTTGATACTTGTCCAGAAGAGGATGAGGATCCAGCAAAAGGAGTCTGATTCAGGCGATATAGGCCTCCTTGCTCATAGCCACGACCAATCACATTGCCCGTATGGATGTCCTGAAAAATCAAAGAAGATGGATCAAAAATTGCCCGACAATGTAGATCTTTTGTAATTTGGCTAATTGACAATAAATTCATTGAGAAATCAGGTGCATGTAGCACATTCTTGAGCTGCGTAGAGGATGTCAATCTAGCCTCCCCTGACCAGTGATGGGGGAATGAGTGCCATTGGCAATGACGACTGTCCGACCTGGAGGGATCTGAGTGTATCCTGAAAGCAGACTCTGGTCGCCACATAGATGATGTGTAGCGCCCGAGTCCATAATCCATGGTAAAGTATCTGATTTACTACTGTGGAATGCAAGTATACTACCTGAAGTACTGGTAGACGCAGAGGCAGAAGCGGCAGCATCAGAATGACTCTCTGTAGTCGGTGCTGGACTGGATGATGGAATAATGCCCCTCAGACGAGCAACTAGATCCTCGAATCGTTGATCCAGAGTGGCAGCAGACGGGGGCTCTATCTGCTCAGCAGCTCGTGCAGATGCAGGAAATCCATGCTTTGAGTAGCATGTGTCTTCATTGTGTCCTACTCGATGACAGTAGGTACATGTTGGTCTAGTGCGGCCACCTCTTCCACGAGGTCCACGTCCGCGGCTAGAGTGATGGAACCCACGAGCTCTGTTGACTGCCATGGCGGAAGAGTTCTGACTCGTAGATGTGGAAGGAACTGTGATCCGACTTAATCTATGAAACGCTTCCTCCATGGAGGAATAGTAGAGTCTGCCAAAATCTGTGATCGTGCTGCCTCATACTCAGGATCAAGTGCAGCCAGGAACACACCCACCATCGTTGCGTTCCGGTATGTCTTCTGTTGTTCTGGCGTAGCTGTGAGAGGCATGAAGCTATAAAGCTTCTCGAACATCCCTCTTAGTGATGTATAGAGGGAATGTAAAGGGCGACCATTCTGCTTTATTGTGAATATGTCATGCTGAAGTTGCAGAATCTTCGTCTCGTTCTTGGCCTGGGAGTATGTAGCCGCCAGAATGTCCCACATATCCTTGGCTGTGGGCTGGTGTAAAATGTCAGTGGCAATTTCAATAGCCAATGTACCAGATAGCCAGACTTTGGCATATGCATCATCAGCCTCCCAAGAGGCATTTACTCCAGTCTTCTCTGCAGGCTCTGGTTCGGTAAGAATGTGCTTCTTACCTGTTGACTTCATCATACTCATGAACTGCATAGCCCACAGTTCATAGTTTGTACCGTCCATCTTGACAATAGGCGCTGAACCACGAAATGCGCCAATCGATGGGATATCTGCCTTGCTCTCTGACATACTGGATACTGAAGACTGGAACAATTGACGAAATATGTGATTTGTCTACAATGACATAGATGGGATTAGTTGCATGTGTAGACCTCAAGCAACTAACCCCATGTAGATCAAGACGTGTGTGTGCCCTAGGGCTTAGGGCTTAGCACACGTACACACGTGCACGAGGCACGCGCGCATGCAACTGGAGATGCACAAAGATGTGCACTAGAATATGCCCAGGCGCAGGCGATGCACTGGCGATGCACAGGAGATCACGCAGGCGTCAGGGCTTCGTCAGGGCTGGCTTGTGCACTGGTGCAGGAGGGCGTACAGGCACTGCTAAGTGCTGTGGCGCGCGATCACGTAGAGGAGCAGCACCGGTACAGCGCACCTCGTGCAGGAGGGCGCTATCGCGTGCACGAGCGCACGCTCGCGCACAGCGCACAGAGGGGCGAGGCGCAGAGGCGCTGGAGAGAAGAGCAGCGCTGGAGAGACTCGCGCACAGCGCGCAGATGCGCGAGGCGCAGAGGCACTGGAGACCTTCAGCGCCGATGAGATGGAGAGGGAAGAAGAGGCCGGCGGGTGGGGTGGGCTAGGGTTAGGGTTTCGAGAACTCCAGTCTAGGACCGTCGCTCTGATACCATGTTGGGAAAAACGAATGACTTGTTTATTCCATGAACCCTAGGCTCTCTTATATAGGAGAGTAGCTTATGGATAAATTACATAAAGCATACTATGAAGAAAAACAAAATAGAGAAAAGTACAGATACTACTATTATTGTATGCGTTAACAGTTATTCCTTTTGGGATGCCGGAGGCGCTGGCGCTCGAGTGTGGCAGGCTTCTTGGGTCTCCTCCTTCCGAGCTTCCTATTGGGTACTTTGGTCTGCCGTTGGTGGTGGGAAGGGCCAAGATTAGGGATTGGCTTCCGGTTATCGAGAGGGTGGAGGCGCGCCTTGCTGGTTGGCGTGCAACCCTTCTGTCGCGTGGGGATCGGCTTGTTCTCCTCAGAGATGTGCTCTCCTCTATCCCGATTTTCTACTTGGCAAATCGTCGTATGCCGGTGGGGATCCGCAGGCGACTTGAAAGATATATGCGTAGATTCCTGTGGGGAAGAAATGGTGGCTCTGGGGGTGGGATTCATCTGGTGGCATAGGATGAGGTCTCAAGGGACAAGCAGAATGGGGGTTTGGGCATGAGGCGATTGGAGCTTGTTAATGATGCCTTGTTTCTCAAATGGGCGAGTAGGATCTGGGGGCAGGGAGGAAATTTCTTTACTGATGTATTGCGGGAGATCCATGGGGAGAGTCGGGCGGGGGAGGAGCGGGTGGGGGTGTTTGGAGCTCAGACCCCGTTTTGGCGTGGTGTACATGACGTTTTCGAAAGGAATAAAGCGCTTTTTAAGCCTGTGCTGGGGAATGGCGAATTTTTTAAATTCTGGAAGGACAGTTGGATAGGAGGGGATCCCTTGTGTGAGCGCTTCCCGCGCTTGTTTGCTCTGGCGGCTGACAAGGAGGTCTCCGTTGCATCTTGCTGGGCGAATGGTTGTTGGTGTCCGCGCTTCATGGCAAACTTTTCGGAACAAAGGCTTGTTGACTTTCTCTCCCTGTTGGTCGCCCTCGAGGTTGCGGGGAGTCCTTCCGTGGGGAGGGACCACTGGGCTTGGAGGGAAGGGCCTTTCTCGACGTGTAAAGCCTATGGGGCGTTGGCTCGGCCACCGCTGGCACGATCTGACGTCTTCGTGCGCGATTGTGGCTTTTTCTGGGGCCTAAGGTTACCTGTGCGCCTTGGCTTTTTCTTATGGCTTTTCCGCAGAAGGAGCTTGCTGACGAGGGATCGCTGTGCTACATTCTTGGCCAATATTTCCAACTTATGTGTGCTTTGCGTTTCGACGGTGGAAACTTTGGAACATCTATTCTTCAAGTGTCCCTCGGTTAGAGGGATTTGGGAGGATCCGGAGGTGGAGTGGGTAAGAACGGATGACTTGATTGCCTTCTGTGGTTCCTTGGTTCTCAACAGAAACAGAGCTAGAAGGGAACTTTTGATTCCAGTGGTGAGGCTCTGGTCGATTTGGCTTGGGAGAAATGAGGCCTTATTCTCGGGCCAGCGCTTCTAAAAAGAAAACGTGCTTATCCGTTGTGGGAGGTTGGTGGAGGAGTGGGGTGCAGTGTAGGCCTCATCTCGTTTTTTTGGTTGTTGGGGGTTGTATCGCCCCTTTGTACAGTCTTTCTGGTTGTGTTTTTGTACTCCCTTTTTTCCTTTCTTTTTTATCTAATTTATTGGTGTGAACACCACTGAGTGTCTCCCCCTTATTTTTGACTTCAAAAAAAAATAGGCTTCAACTTGAGAGGGAGTGTTGATATATTTCTATCTCTTCATATTTATTTCACATTTCTATTTTCTTCATGTACCTCTCATGTTATTAACCCAGGGCTTTTCTCCTATATCAGATTGCCCTAGGGTTTCTTCAATATAGGCAATTCTATTCTTCCAACATTCCTGACTTGACGGGTGTCCATCAAGGATGCCTGGGTGCGCCCATTCGTTTTTTTATCATCGGTGGCCTTTTGGCGGTATCTTGTTGCCTCGACAGGTGTTCGCCAAGGATGCTTGGTTGCACCCATTCCTCTTTGTCATTACAATTGACACGCTTATCATTGTCATTCAACTTACATACATGGAAGGCCGTATCAGCGATATATCGGCGATATATCGCTGATATATCGGTATCGAGAGGTTGGGGGTATCGAAATTGGATTGTATATCTTTTTACAGGGATATCGGCTCATATCGGTCAGAAATGAATGGATTCAGTACAAAAAATACAAGATATCGACCGATATCGTCGATATTTCGTCGATATCCCTATATAGAATGTTATTAACTTATTATTCATGCAAGCTTGATTCCATTACCTATCTAGCTACACCTAGTATTAACACAATATATGATTGGGATTTTATCACTTGTGCCCCTCCGAGATATCGCAATATCAGTTATGCCCCTATCTTTTTGGTAATATCAGTTGTGCCCCTCACTTCTTGCTCCGTCATCAGTTGTGCCCTTCCGTCAGATTGACCGTCAATGAGTTGACTTAACCATGGTTTCATCAAACTTTGGTGCAGTTAAGAGGGGTATTATTTTCCAGACCTCTTTATCTTCTTCCTCATCCATTTGTTCTTCTTCCATTCTCATAATTTCTCTTTCTTAGTGACACCTTCATGCATCCATTGAATCTCTAATTTTTTTTGCATTTTCACGGACATATCACTCATTACGGATCAAACGGTGACTTTTATTGAATTTTTTGATGAATTTTTATAAATTAATTAGTCCAAAATGTTTCTTAATTTAACAAAAACTGCAGCTTGAGGAGGAGGTGCGGGGCGACCTGAGCGCGGGGGCGGCGGGGGGCGGAGGGGGGAGGGGCTGCGACCTGGGCGCGAGACCAGGGGCTGCGGGGAGCGGAGGGGGGGGGGTCGCAGGGGGGCGGCGGGGACAGGGGTTGCGGGGGTGGAGGTGGGAGGGGCTGTGATGAATCTCGGATTCATCACTCTAAATCTCATTTATTAAGCTCAAATCCCTAAAAATCAACAGCATATCTGCATCTATTCCACATAATTAGCTTTTATGCATGTTTTCATAAGAGTTGCATTTTATCCATTATGTTTGCACAAAATAAGAAGCCAAAAATCCAAGCCAAATTTGACCTGTAAATAGCCTAAATTCTCGGATTTTTAACTCCTTCATTCTAACTCCGAATAACCCAAAAGCACCTCCACTGTGTACATATCACTAACAAGAATAAATGAAAAATAAAAAAATCACTAACCCAAATAAATGGACCAAAAATCCAAACCCTAGTTTCAGGATTTTCGGACTAAAAGCCACATATCTTCCCCATCTAGTGTCCGATTTGATCCTACTCACTTTTGAACTAATGTACATTCAATTACCTTCAAAACAAGGCCAAGTTCAAGTGAATCAGAGCTCATATGTGAAAGTTGGGTTTTGGGTCTCTTTTGTACATTGTGTATTTTAACTGTTTTTGACCTGATATTTTATGTACATATTTTCTTAATTAATAAAAAATTCAAAAAAAATAGATTTAGGTGTCTTTATTTATCTTTGAGTTCTCCATATTTTTCCAGATTTTTTATCTGATTTAAAAATAACAAAAAAATTATAAAACCCCAAAATCAAGGTATTCTATTTACAAGGGATACCCCAAAAATTCACCTTGTGCATTTGATCGAGTTTGGTTTTGATGTCTTCATGAAAATTGTAGATCTCATCGAGACGAGCATTTTTTGTGAAGAAATTTTTCGATCCGAGGTTGTTTACTATTTCTTTTTGATTTTACAAAATAGTTCTTTTTTGGATTTTTCTGGTGCTGACACGTGGCATCCCCAGAGGCCGCCACGTATCAGCAGTTTTTAGCCATTTTATTCTTTAATTTTCGTTAAAAAATTTAAAACGGCCACGCACGTGCGTCGCACGTGCCACCCAGGCACGTGCTCTGCACGTGCCCCTGTGCCCTCTTCCTCTCAACCTGCTACATGCCACCCCCAGGGCCCCGTCCTTCGTCTACCTTCCAACGCCCCTCCTCGAGAACTCCGCTGCCGCCAACCACTTCTCTCGCCTCCGCATATCCCGCGCCGCCGTTCACCCCCAAATCTCGCCAACCTCCTCCGAAAACCACGCAACCTCCCTCCATCGCCGACTTCTTCCTCGTGCCCTATTTAAAGACCCTCGCCCCCTTTGCCGTACTCATCTGCCGTTTTCTTCCAGGTGGTGACATCCCTCGTCACTGGCGTGATCCGAGGACTATCGTCCTCGTCGCAGTCCGCCCCTCCGCAGCTGCCTCGCTCCGGCTACCCAGCGCCGTCGAGCGCTATATCTCCCAGGTACTCTCTCTCTCTCTTTCTCTCTCTCTCTCTCTCTCTTTCTCCCTCTCTCTCTCTCTTCATCTCCACCTTCTCTGAGGACTTCACTGCCTCAATGTTTCTCCTCCGACTCCGACCTTCGTCTTCAACCACCGCTTCTCCGCCCCGTGCACCGGCCACCTTCGACAACTCCTGCGCAACCCACGCCTCCACCTTTATCGAGCTTCTTCACTGCCTTCAACCTCCAGCAGCTTCGTCAACACCGACTACCTTTGACTCCGTCGCATCACTCTTCCACGACTCCGCTTCGAGTTCGCCGACAACGCCTCCGCCCTCGCCTCGTCTTCACCGAGCCACGTCACTGCCTTCTTCTCCAGCTACGTTCGCCTCCGACAACCTCGCTCACCAGCACCTTCTTCGGCTTCAACGATCAACATCTTCATCTCCGGCCAACCCCGTCTACACCGACGCTACGCCGCCTCCAACGCAAGAGCCCTCCACCGGCTACAACCACGCCTCTGCCTCGCCATTTCCCCCTCGCCGCCGGGCATGAGGCCCGAGGCCCCCATGCGCGTGTGAGGCACGCGCGTAGGGGGAACGTCTTCCCCATTCCACGGCCACGTGCTACGCGCGTGACTCTGGAGAATTTGCTGAAAGCCCCCCCGGAGGTTCAACTATTTGCACGTCAGCCCCACCGACCAAAGTCACGTGCTTGGCACGTGACTATTGGTCATTTTGCAGATAGCACCCCCGGATTCTTGGTAATTGCATCTAAGCCCTCTTGCACATTTTCTTTATATTATTTTTGCAGTTATACCCCTGTGTTTCCCACCTGATTCGAACATCTTCTTGACATTATTTTATTTATTAAAAATCAGCATTTTGTTCTACACTCAATTCTCTACATTTTGACATGTTGTGGATATTTATGTGATTGATGGTTAAATAATAATTAATTATTTTTGTGGAAATTTGTAAATTTTACCCATTTCTTGCTCTTAAATTTGCTATTGATTAACCGGTGCTCTAAAAATCTCCGAAAAATGTTACTTTGTAGAGTTAATTGTGCTTAACATTGTGCCCAAAAAGATTTGCATTTGCATGCATCGTCTGCCCTGTAAAAATCATTTTGCACATTTCACTATTTAATTTTTAATAGGTATTAGATCTCACATTTTTGAGGTTTAGGATTTTTCTAAGATCAATCACTTAGTGATAGATCTTAGATAATTTTGGTCCTCGAAATAAATAGGTTTAGTATTTATCATAATTAAATATTGAAAATCATTCTGTTTGCATTTAAAAAATCATAAAAAATTCATATTGCATCCAAAAATCCCCAAAAAATGACAATGCATTCATTTTGTCATAATTAACATTGTGGTCAAGTTTTGTATTTTTCGGACATCGTTTGAACATAACCAATATTTTAGTCCCTAAAATAGGCCAAAATCGCATTTTGCATCCCTTATTTGCATTGAAAATTCCAAAACAAGACCGCCTCGAAAATCGTGTACGAAACTTGATAAATACAACTCTAGATTGTTCCTTTGCCTCCTTGTGATCGACCTTGGGACTTGTCCAAGTAAAATAAACATAAAACCACTTGATTGAAATTTAATAATATTTTATGATTATTTCTTGACCGATTCCGATCTCCGCCTACAACGAACGACATTATTCTCTTTAAGCACGAACATTATAAAAAGAATTTTTAAAGCCGCGATTATCGGACCCGTCAGATGGCGCCGTTACCGGGGAGGCAAACGGCTTAGTTTTGTGTTTTGAATTTTTTTTCGGTTTTCCGCATTCGTGTAGTCTGACCCCCGATTTGTTCATTATAAATACCATCTTATTTTCCGCATTTATTTTTCAACATTTATTTCTCTCATTTTATTTTTGATTGATTTTCTTAGTCACTCTCTTACATTCTCTCTCTTATTTCTTTGCGAGGTACCCGGCGTATGTGGAGCGGTTTTCCTAGAAGCCGAAACATCTTTACCAACATTCGAGAAGCCGCAAATAATTTAAGATCGAGTCGAGTCGTGAGAGAGCGTAGAGTCTAGGTTTTTAATTTCTGCAATTTTATTTACTTGCTCATTTAGAACGGTGTCCGTCTGCAGTCTCGCGCATGTAAAAAAAGACCTTGAACTTTTCTGTGGTGTGTCGTGACCTGTTTCACTCTCCGGTGAGGGTGGGGCCCGACTTAAGTGACGATTAAGATAGACCTGCATATACGGCTCTCAGAGCATTTATATTTTTTGTGGTCGTAGGATCTAAGGCTACACTGCACTTTAACAGAGACGCACATTAGATCGTTCAACTTAACCAAAAATTTAACTTAATTCTTCCCGCTAATAGAACTTTTTGCCTAGGTGCGGTTTTTATCGGCTTGCACGCATTTAAAATAATTTCAATTCTGTATTGCATCCCACATGGAGATTGCGAGGAGGCACTGTAAGTCTTCTAACTGAGCATACATCATTATTTTCACGTGCATCGGCTTTTCCCGAACTCCTCCCTCTTGTTTTATCATATAATTTTAAAGGAAAGTGGGACTGGACGGTAGACGTGTATTTGTGCTCATCTAATTTTTCAGTGATCACCTCATTAAAATTGGGGCTGCTAAATATAACCGATCTTAAGAACTCATAAAATCAAGAAATTTTGCGGGAGAGCAACTTCGACTTTGTTTGATTTTATCTTGCAACGAGGAGAGAGACACACACTAGGATAGAGCCAAGCCAAGATTTTCATATAGACTACTGATTTTAAAAACGATTACTTACTTCTCAGTGAGGAATACGGGTAGCCGTTTTACGGTCCTGACTTCCTTAGCAGAGTGGGTGGTTTAAAGGACACTGCGCAAAGCTCCGTCCTTAAGTAACACGGGTAGCCGTTTACGGTCCGTACTTATACATATACTGGCTGAATGTGGATGCAACTAGTCAAACGAACTTGGGGCAGTCTCTAAGGAAATATTGGCACCTAACAGCTTGTTTAAACGGCTTGCAAGACTTGAATTCTCACCAATTAAAACTGACAAGATAATTGGCCGAACTCTTACGGCCGTTACTGAGTGAGTTGGTGAAAGAAATCTTTGTAGTGTGTTTGGTTTGTGCGTACAAAGTAAGTAATCAACGAATACCGCACACTTGTGCCTACATCATAAACCGCAAACCTCTTGTTGACCTCGAGAATGGAAGATTGTGGTAATTCTTGTTTGGACTCCGCGAACCCTTCTCTCACTACCACAAACTCTCCAATCTCAAAAGCTCAGAGAGACTCTTACCCTGGACCTTCTTGGCCTCCGGGAAACCCTTCCCAAGAACCCCTATTCCTACGATTCGTTCTTCTTCCTAGAGGGAGGATAGACCCACGCTGTCTCTTTCTCACCAAAACAGATCGAGGAAAACTGTTACATCAATTCTTTTCACTCTATTAACTCGAACCCATTATATTCTGAAGGTGAAGAAGAAGAGATGCCACCCAAGATGTCTTCCAAGAAAGATCCTGAAGATAAAACTAATGACGATGCTATTCAAATGATTCTAGCGAGATTGGCTACATCTGAGCAGCAACAATGACGATGCTATTCAAATGATTCTAGCGAGATTGGCTTCATCTGAGCAGCAACAACAGTTACTAAGAGCACAACTTGAGCAGTTGAATGTTGGGGAAGAAGTGCCTATGGAAGCCGCATACAACCCTGGACAGTACATAGTGTGGAATTATTTGCAGCCACCACAACCAGAGATCCACTATGAACTGAAGCCACATTTTGTAAGTCAATTACCTCAATTCCATGGTAATACGACTGAAGAGCCATATGAATTCCTGCGGGACCTGGAGCTGATATGTTCTAATCTGAGGCACCCACAAGTTAACCAAGACTCCATTCGTCTCACTGCACTACCTTTCGCTTTGAAGGGGAAAGCAGACTACTGGGTGAAGAACTTGGGGATGACTGTGACTACTTATGAGAGGTTCAAAAACCTATTTTTGAAGAAGTTCTACCCCTTGAGTCGGACCAATCAAATGAGGACCCGCATCACCAGTTTCTCTCTAATGCCCAATGAACCACTTTGTGAGGCATGGGAAAGGTTTAAAGACCTACTACAGGAATGTCCCTGCCATGACCTGGACAACGACATCCTAGTCCAGTCACTCTATGCGTGACAAGTGGTAGCAGAGCGGTGGGGAGTACTCAACCACGAGACTCAAGGGGTAGTTAGCGCTGCCTGTGGAGGGAATTACACATCGCATGGAGCTGAAACCGTTTGGAAAATACTGGAGCAGATGACAGAAACAAGCCGTTCTCAGATTGCCAGTAGAGCATACACTGATTCCCTGAACATCCTTCAAGCCAAAGACGGGAAGCAGACGGTCGCAGTAATAGCGGAGGACTTAATTCCAAACATGCACTTCATAGCTGATAAATTGATAATAGTGGATAAGAGAATGAGCGACATCGACAACAGGATCTCTCAATTCCCAAAGCAGATGGAGGAGCTCACTACGAAGATGTCCAAGATGGGGATGCCTATTGCACATACGGTCCCAATCTACCATGTGCATCATGTCCAGGAGCAGGCAGGATCAGAACAACAACCATGTGCCCAGGACTAATCCTATGCCCAAGCTTCCCAGCAACCACCCCCACCGGCCGAAACAGTTAAAGAAGCCCCGCCCCTGACATTCGAAATAAACGGCATTTGGTACATGCAGGACACTACCCGACAGGGTAGTATGGGGGATCGCCAGCCTTATCAACGTCCACCCACTTTCTATAGTGCCGCATTTCCTCAGCCTCCACAGCACCCTCAGAACATTGCATCTTCCCGGCATCCGAAGCAGCAGCTGTCCTACAATCGCCAGAACCAACCTCAATAATACCGTCAGCAACACCAAACTCCCAGACCATCAGCTCAATCATGCAACCCTCTAGAAGAACCGGTTGATATCCAGAGACAAATGCTTGAAGAAATTCGCAGCTTCCGAAATGAGCTGTATGATCAACGGGTGGATGTTAATCGTCTATCCCGATGGAAGGATGAGCAGACTGTTCCAGCCACAACCATTCTCGCCCAAGTTCAAGCTAACTCCAAAGCTTGAACAAATCTCAATCATCTCAACACAATGGCCAGGTATACTATTCAGATTTTTCTATATCTGAACATGAGATTCTTTCGTTTGACAATATCCATGCCATGTCACTCAAGAGCGGAAGGATCGTAGCCGTACCTGACAGGGCTAGGGAACCGGACGATGAAGATTCGAAAGATCAGCCGGAGGATGCTTCCGAGGAGGATGAAGAAGGACGCTTGAAGATCCCAGCACAAGAGAAAGGGAAAGAATATATGGAGTCTGCAGAGGACCTTGAACCTCTAGTTGCTGCAAAAATACCTTTGTCATCTTTTCAACAACCTGATTTTGATTATTTTTAAAATTCTTATGATTGTAATAAAAACTACAAGTCTAATAAAGATGCTCTTATTTATGATTCTGGCCCTATATCTCCTGTTTCAAATACTTCCATTCCCGTCCCCCATGCTCTTAAAAAGGAAAACAAAAGAAAAACATTCAAGGTGACCCAGTGATGAAAAGGTTCTGCCAGCAAAATATCACAGTCAAAGTGCCCTTTGATCAGTATGTGGCCAGTAATCCAACCTTTCAGAAATATTTTAAGGCAAAATGCACTCTACCAGGACTCGTACAAAGAGAACAAGTCAATTTGTGGAGACTCACATCTTGACAGTTGCCACCACCAAATATGTCAAAAATCAGCATCTTCCAAGAAAGAAAAGTGATCTGGGCGCCCATTATGTGGAGAGTCGCATTGGCGGCATTGCGTTTACACGCACACTTCTCGACAATGGTCCTTTCATAAATCTTCTACCCTTAGCCTTATATTATATATTGGAGTTAGGCCCTCTCAAGAAATCATCATCTTTACTCCAATTTGCAGATAAATCCACTAAAAGACCTAAGGGAGAAATGAAGAATGTCTTCATCATTATCGAGGGTACAGAATAAAAAGTGGACTTCACTGTCCTTGATATGGAGACTCCGAACCATTGGAATGAATCGCAAATCATTCTCGGAAAACCATTCTTAAGAACCGCTAAGGCTGTATTCGATTACGGTTCTGCCATGATGAAATTCCGTTCTCCAGGAGGAGAAGTAGACTTGGAGATGAAACAAACAAGTGGCAAAGGCCATACTCTGAATCCACCACTGAAGATGCCAAAACATCAGAATGCAATCTCCTCAGAACCACTGGGCCGTGGGACCAACTGCCAGACATACAGATGGAAAGCACATCCTCAGAAGAAGAAATAATGCACAATGCAGTTTGCGAGATATTTCCAAACATATCTAGAAGCCCAGATTGTTACACTCATGATGATACAGAAATCCTCTCGGATTTGTCAGTCTCATCACCTTTGGGACAATCAAGAAATATCGATGACAAGTCGGACGCGGCTCTGGCCAAATTACCATTCTATTTTAGCGAACCGACTCACCTTTCTTCGGAATTGGTAGCCAGCATCTCACACGGTGATTCACTGACAACCGACACTGAGCCAGACACAAAGATCATTCAGCCAGACTTAATTGATGATTCAGAATTGCCAGAGCTGAAACCACTACCTCCTACGCTGAAGTATGCATTTCTCAATGGATCCAAAGAAAAATTCCATGTGATCATTAGCTCATCCTTAACACTGGATTAGGAGTCTAGATTACTCGAAGTCCTTGAGGGAAATCGAAAAACTATCTTGTCTCCAAGAAGGTTCTCTTTGGTTGGACCAAGAGAATGATTTATCGATTAAAGTCAGATTAAAGAAAATACCATTGGGACGATCCTTTCCTTTTCTATGAAGGACCGGATTGTGTCTGGCAAAGATGTATTTCTTAGGAGGAATATCAGTGTCCTCACACATTGTCATTCTCTCGAGGCTGGAGGACACCATTCGGGAAAGAGAACCGCGCACAAGGTACTCCAATGTGGATTTTACTGGCAGACCTTATTTAAAGATGCTAATGAATTTGTACAGTCATGCCCGATTTGCCAAAGGATGGGAGGGACTGTGGGATATAGAGATGAAATGCCCATGCAACTAATGATTTTCTATGATGTTTTCGATGCATGGGGGATTGATTTTATGGGTCCCTTTCCCAATAGCAATGGATTTGAGTACATCTTGTTAGCGGTCGACTATTTATCAAAATGGGTTGAGGCTATTCCAACCCGAACCGCAGATAGCAAAACTGTCTGTAAGTTTATCAAGCATAATATCATTGCAAGGTTCGGGATAACAAAAGTTTTGATTTCTGATGGAGGTAGGCACTTTGTGAACAAGGAGATGAGATCTTTGGCTAAGGAGTACAAATTTGAGCATAGAATAGCCAACCCATATCATCCACAATCTAATGGCACGGCAGAGGTTTCTAATAGAGAGGTGAAGGGTATTCTTCAGAAGTTGGTCCGTCCAGATAGAAGAATTGGTCGAAGCTATTGGACCAAGTTCTATGGGCCTATAGGACAACCTATAAGACCCCACTCGGTACTTCACCTTTTAGGATGATCTATGGCAAGCTATGCCATCTATCTGCAGAATTGATCCACAAATCTGAATGGGCGATCAAAAAGTTGAATTAGAGTTGTCACCTTGGGAAATTATGTCGAGACCTAAATCTGAATGAGCTAATTGAAATCCGAAATTTTGCATATGACAATAGTGTGATTTATAAGGACAAGGTCAAGAGATGGCATGATAGACACATTCGAGAAAAGACCTTTGTCTATGGGTAGAAAGTTTGGTTGTTTAATTCTCGGTTAAAGATTTTCATGGGAAATTAAAATCAAAATGGACGGGGCCATACATTGTCATCGATGTGCATACCAATGGAAGTGTAGATATTGCCGAACTCAAAGAGGATGCCCAACCTTTCGCAGTAAATGGACAATTGCTGAAGCCATATATTGAATCACCCAAAGAGCAGACAGTTCAAGTTGAGGCCATCTATTTTACGTAGAACGAGGACATTGAAAATCCATCAGATCAAACCCGCCCTCCCTCCCGACCACATCGAGCCCCTTGTACAGCTTCTTCCTCTACTTAGGCCAAGGCCTAAGTATAGGGGGGGACCGATGCCATTTGTATATATCATTTCTCTCATCACACTCCTGCCGATCACTCCATTTTCACCCTTCTCTTATACTTAGGCTGACCAAAGCCTAAATATAGGGGGAACCAACATCCACTTGTATATACTCTCCCCATTCACATATCATGACCGCCTCTTTTCCAATCTTCTTCTTAGCCCGTTGTATATAAATTTTTAACTCTCTTCCGCTTAGCCCGAGCTATGTCTTCATTACGCTTCTTGTGCTCTGAGGACACAACACTCGCTAAGTATAGGGGGGTCTGTATATATTTTGTATATATTTTACCCATATCTCGTACTTTCGCGTAAGTCTATATGTATTTAAAGGGTGGGCAATCAAAAAATGAAAAGAAAAGAAAAAGATTTTTGCTACTGACACTGATTTTGCCCAAAAATTTTGAAAATGGCTTCTTATTCATTCTTGCATTCAACCAAAAAAATCCCCTGCATAAAAAAATGTGTCCACATTTCACACACCTGCACTTCATCCAGCATCACATTCATCTGCATCTGTGAAAAGTCATTGGGTTCTGAACTGAGTTGTGAGCAGAAAGCGAGAGTGGTCTGGACTTAACCTTAATCCACCTAATTTTCAGAGGAACTTCACCGAGAAATAAGATTTTAAGAGCTTCAGGTCTTTTGACTTAATTTTTTAAGTTCCACATGACAATGTGCAGCGTTTGACTCTTAGTGTCTAACCTGGTCTCTTCATTCTGGGTACAACTCTGGAATAGGGAATTAATTTGTACTCTCACACTATGCACTTAGCTTAACTCAGATGGGATGTTGGAAGACTGTATGAGTCTCTTTTCTGGTAGCGTGGAAATCTAAAGACTGGGGTACGAGTTGAAATAAAGCTTCGGAAAAGGGATGGACGGCTGGGCACAATTTTTTCTAAGACCCCAAAAAAATGTACGGAATAAAAAGACTCTATATCCGTAGGGGCAAAACAAGATCCAAGCAGAACCACCAAAAATTCCAAATACAAAAGAAGCATTCTACCAAATAAAATCTGACCAAAAAGGTCCAAGTTTCAAGAAACTTGCAGATCTTGATGAAGACTCGGCTACACTGGCCATCTTCACAAGGAGAGGTGACTACACTGGCCACCCTCCACTTCTTTTCCCTTTCTTCTAACTTCTCCCCATTTCGATTGTGAACACAACACGACAGACCTTAGAAGGAAATAGCTGACTCCCCGAGGACGAGTTACTGGAGAGGAGAGGAGCATGGTAGTCCGGCATTCTGGATGGGAAGAGCTAAAACCTTTCACACACACATGAGTCAATTGTTCATGTTCATAGGGTATACTTTGGGAAGAGGATTGATCTAAGATGACTTCTGAGCCGAAAATGTGACAATGCGGTGTAGAACTTGAGGGCTGTTGATTTTAAAATTCTAAATCTCACAGAAGTTCCGACACACAAATAATCCAAAGGTCGAGTTTAGTATCACTTTCACCTTCAGTTCATAGTCTTGGTATGGAACCCAATCTCATTTCACCTCATGGCATTTCTTTTTTATACTCAGGGACGAGCATGGTTTAAGTATAGGGGGATGATGAATCTCGGATTCATCACTCTAAATCTCATTTATTAAGCTCAAATACCTAAAAACAACATCATATCTGCATCTATTCCGCATAATTAGCATTCATGCATGTTTTCATAAGAGTTGAATTTTATCCATTATGTTTGCACAAAATAAGAAGCTAAAAATCCAAGCCAAATTTGATCTGTAAATAGCCTAACTTCCCAGATTTTTAACTCCTTCATGCTAACTCCGAATAACCCAAAACCACCTCCACTATCTACATATCACTAACAAGAATAAATGAAAAATACAAAAAAATCACTAACCCAAATAAATGGACCAAAAATCCAAACCATAGTTTCAGGATTTTCAGACTAAAAGCCACATATCTTCCCCATCTAGTGTTCGATTTGATCCTACTCACTTTTGAACTAATGTACATTCCATTACCTTCAAAACAAGACCAAGTTCAAGTGAATCAGAGCTCATATGTGAAAGTTGGGTTTTGGGTTTTTTTGTATATTGTATATTTTAGCGGTTTTTGACCTGATATTTTATGTACATATTTTCTTAATTAATAAAAAATTCAAAAAAATACATATTTAGGTGTCTTTATTTATCTTTGAGTTCTCCATATTTTTCCTGATTTTTTATCTGATTTACAAATAACAAAAAAATTATAAAACCCCAAAATCAAGGTATTCTATTTACATGGGATACCCCAAAAATTCACCTTGTGCATTTGATCGAGTTTGGTTTTGATGTCTTCATGAAAATTGTAGATCTCATCGAGACGAGCATTTTTTGTGAACAAACTTTTTTGATCCGAGATCGTTTACTATTTCTTTTTGATTTTACAAAACAATTCTTTTTCGGATTTTTCTAGTGCTGACACGTGGCAGCCCCAGAGGCCGCCACGTGTCAACAGTTTTTAGCCCTTTTATTCTTCAATTTTTCGTTAAAAAAATTTAAAAAAACCACGCACGTGTGTCGCAAGTGCCTCCTAGGCACGTGCTCCGCACGTGCCCCCGCGCCTTCTTCCTCTCAACCTGCTACGTGCCACCCCCGGTGCTGTCCGATCTCGGCCGATGGGACGGCCCCCGTCCTTCGTCTACCTCCCAACGCCCCTCCCCAAGAACTCCGCCGCCGCCAACAACTTCTCTCGCCTCTGCATATCCCGCGTCGCCGTTCACCCCCAAATCTCGCCAACCTCGTCCGATAACCACGCAACCTCCCTCCATCGCCGACTTCTTCCTCGTTCCCTATTTAAAGACCCTCGCCCCCTTCGCCGTACTCATCCGTCGTCTTCTTCTAGGTGACAGCCTTCGTCACTGGCGTGATCCGAGGACTATCGTCCTCGTCGCAGTCCGCCCCTCCGCAGCTGCCCCGCTCTGGCTATCCAGCACCGTCGAGCCCTATATCTCCACCTTCTCCAATGACTTCAGCGCCTCAACGTTTCTCCTCCGACTCCGACCTTCGTCTTCAACCACGGCTTCTCCGCCCCGTGCACCGGCCACCTTCGACAACTCCTGCGCAACCCACGCCTCCACCTTCATCGAGCTTCTTCACCGCCTTCAACCTCCAGCAGCTTCGTCAACACTGACTACCTTCGACTCCGTCGCATCACTCTTCCACGACTCCGCCTCAAGTTCGCCGACAACGCCTCCGCCCTCGCCTCGTCTTCACCGAGCCACGTCACCTCCTTCTTCTCCAGCTACGTTCGCCTCCGACAACCTCGCTCACCAGCACCTTCTTCGACTTCAACGATCAACATCTTCGTCTCCGGCCGACCCCCTCTACACCAACGACGCTACGCCGCCTCCAACGCAGGAGCCTCGAACGCAAGAGCCCTCCACCGGCTACAGCCACGTCTCCGCCTCGCCATTCCCCCCTCGTCGTCGGGCACGAGGCCCGAGGCCCCCACGCACGTGTGAGGCACGCGCGTAGGGGGAACGTCTTCCCCATTCCATGGTCACATGCTACGCACGTGACTCTGGAGAATTTGCTGAAAGCCCCCCGGAGGTTCAACTATTTACGCGTCATTTTGCATATAGCATCCCCCAGATTCTTGGTAATTGCATCTAAGCCCTCCTGCACATTTTTCTTTATATTATTTTTGCAAGTATATCCCTGTGTTTCCCCTGTTTCGAACATCTTCTTGACATTATTTTATTTATAAAAAATCGGCATTTTATTCTACACTCAATTCTCTACATTTTGACATATTGTGGATATTTATGTGATTGATGGTTAAATAATAATTAATTATTTTTGGGGAAATTTGTAAATTTTACCCATTTTTTGCTCTTAAATTTGCTATTGATTAACCGGTGCTCTAAAAATCTCCGAAAAATCATATTTTGTAGAGTTAATTGTGCGTGACATTGTGCCCAAAAAGATTTACATTTGCATGCATTGTCTGCCATGTAAAAATCATTTTGCACATTTCATTTTTTAATTTTTAATAGGTATTAAATCTCACATTTTTTGAGGTTTAGGATTTTTCTAAGATCAATCACTTAGTGATAGATCTTAGATAATTTTAGTCCTCGAAAATAAGTAGGTTTAGTATTTATCATAATTAAATATTGAAAAATCATTCTGTTTGCATTTAAAAAATCATAAAAAAATTCATATTGCATCCAAAAATCCCAAAAAAAATTACAGTGCATTCATTTTATCATAATTAACACTGTGGTCAAGTTTTGTATTTTTCGGATATCATTTGAACATAACCAATATTTTAGTCCCTAAAATAGGCCAAAATCGCATTTTGCATCCCTTATTTGCATTGAAAATTCCAAAAAAAGACCGCCTCGAAACCGTGTACAAACCTTGATAAATACAACTCTAGGTTGTTCCTTTGCCTTCTTGTGATCGACCTTGGGACTTGCCCAAGTAAAATAAACATAAAACACTTGATTGAAATTTATTAATATTTTGTGGTTATTTCTTAACCGATTCCGATCGCCGCCTACAACGAACGACATTCTTCTCTTTAAGCACGAACATTATAAAAACAACTTTTAAAGCCGTGATTATCGGACCCGTCAGGCTGCGACCTGGGCGCGGGGGCCGCGGTGGCAGGGAGGAGGGGGGAGCTGCGGGGGTGAAGTGCGAGGGCCAGATGGGAGGTGCGGGGGCGGAGGGGCCTGCTGCGGGGGGCAAGGGGGCAACTCGGGGCGGGGGCAAGGGGGGCGGAGGGGAGACCTAGGGCGGAGCGTCGGGGCGGAGCGACGGAGCGGGTCGGCGGGGCAAGGGGGAGGCGCGGGGTTGCGGGGGCCTGCGGGCGCAGCAGGGGCGGGGGGAGGAGGCAGGGGCTGAAGGATGAGGAAGATGAAGAGGAGGGAGGAAGAAGATAAACAGTGGTTTGGACTCTTCAATTCATTTGTTTTCATTTAATTCCTGATGTGTCCCTAAAGTTAACGTCCGTTTGCATTTGGGATGGACAGTCACTAACCCGAGGGGCACAAGTGATAAAATAGCAAAAGTGAGGGGCACAACTGATATTACCAAAAAGATAGGGGCATAACTGATATTGCGATATCTCGGAGGGGCACAAGTGATAAAATCCCTATATGATTTATATACTTTGTTCTGGGTCGGTGCAACAGGAGGGTGCATACATTGGTTCTTCAACTTGGTGTATATTTACAAGTTATTTCATGTTGTAATACTTGAATGAAATCCATTTCCAATAATATAAGTCAATTCTTCAAAAAAATCTATAAGTCACGAATCAGCAATAATATCGATATGTTCGAAATTATTGATATATGCAATATAAGTTTTATAAATGATCGATATGTATGATCTAATAGTATATTTATAAGTTATTTAGTGATCTAAGAACTTGGATAAACTCCATTTTCAATATATTTATATATATAGTTCAACAACTAACAATACAACCGTATCGATATATGCGATATAAGGTTCATAGATGATCGATATGTGTTATCTAAGAGAGTAAGAGTAGATCTGTAAGTTATTTAGTGATCAAAGTACTTGGATGAACTCCATTTTCAATATATATAGTATGTCAACAACTAACAATATCAGCGATATATTCGATATGACCGATATGTGCACTATAAGGATCATAGTCCTCATAAATGATCTATATGTATTTTCTTGGTGTATATTTGTATTATTTCATGTTATAAGAACTTGAATGAAATCCATTTCCAATATTTATAAGTCAAGAGTCAATACTAATATCGATATGTTCGATATGACTGATATGTGCGATATATGGTCTATAAATGGACCGATATGTGTGATATAAGTGTGTATTTGTACGTTATTTGTTGTTTTAATATCTTGTATGACCTTAATTTCTGGAAAAATGCCAAAAAATTTGGCTTTTTTGTGCCATTTTTGACATTTCCACCGATATCGTCGATATATCCCGATATACCCATTTCCGGGCATTGTTTCAAATTTCCCAAAATTTCGACGAAATTTCGGCGAAATTTCGGTTTCGAGACTCTACCGAAATCGAAATCGAAATGTCGATATATGCCCTTCCTTCACAAATCTAGACCGATTTTGGCCGAAATTGTCGAAATTTCGACGAAATTTCGAAATTGTCTCGTTTTTTCAGCATCTTGAAACGAAATCGAAATCGAGATTTAAAACCTTGTTTCCGGGCGGACTGAAACGATATTGATACGGCCTTCCATGCTTACATCTATAGGCGATTGGTTCTACGGTGACACATGCAACGAGATCCCTATTTCAATTCTATAATATGTCGATGACACTCTATTCTTTGGGGATATGAGTGTTTGTGAAGTCAGACTTTTAGCTTTTCATCTTTGCTTTACATGTGTGTGTGTGGGGGGGGGGTACGCCTAAGTGTCATCTTCCTTTGATAGTCACGAGGCTTTGTGGCAAACACTTGTCTCTTCTTCTTGAGAGGATGTAGCTTAAGCTGGCTAGATATAAGGTCATAAGTTGTCGAGGTTGAGCATAGTCTTGCTCATATTGCTTTTTTTGGTGATTTCGATCTTATATTTATCGATGAGTTGGTTGCCGATGGAGATTCATCAATGATTTTAGAGTTTGACTTGGATTTTTAGGCCACTTTTTGACAAAAGAGCAAGGGATGGTGATGGTGTCCGAAGATGCGATCTTTAGGCCTTTGGGGAAGGACATGCTTGGTGTTTTTCACATTCCATAGATGAATTTTGCCATATTAAGTAGGTTGTGAGGATCGGGAGTGAAAAGGATGACATGCTATATTATTTTGTGCCTGGACATTTTGGGACATGGGAGCATCCCTGCCAAGATTTGGGTGGAGACTACCTTGTTTGGATGCTGGTGTGGAGTGGGTTCGGTTGACCGACCCCGCGTTTGGGATGCGGGGTGTGCGGGTTGACATGTGGGCCTCGGTGGTGTGGGGAAGTGGGTTTCGATGTGCGGGTTGGGGAAAGCTTTCCAGAGGTTGCAGCCTTTCGACCGCTACAGCTCCTCATCGCCTTCCTCCAGACACGGTCGCAGCTGCTGCCTTTAATCCTCACGCCTGCAGACTTCTTGTCCTCGCTTGCGTCCAATGTTGAGGTCAATGGATTTCTGATTAGCTCTCACAAGGGACCCTGCACCGGGAAGGAGACTAGACGATGGGCACCGCAGACGATGCACCATCGACCTTGAAGACGACTCGGCCAGAGACCATTCAGCTGCATTTACTGTGAAAGATGCCTAGCTATGTGGAGTCTTGCGAATCGACAGCCCCGGCCTCATCCCCCAAACCATTGAGACGGGGAAGAAGGCATTCAACGGTTGAGGAGGAGATCTATCCTTATAAATTGTGTGCCACTGTCATTGTCGCCATTCATTCACTCCTTGTTATCGGGATTGTTCTTCCAGCGGAGGTTTTGGAGGAGATTACACGGTTCTTGAAGCTCGTGATTGGAAGGTTTGTTAACTGAACCATTTTCCCCTTCCTGCGTGTTATGCATTTCATGGTTAGAGTATATGGTTCGACTGGACCATTGCAGATTGCAGAAATGGTTCACGAGATTTGGGTTTGGGTTCAATGCTTTCGATTTGGGTTACATTCAAGTCCTGCGTCATTGAACATATGCTGGGCTTACAGTCAAGATATGGTTGATTCATGATATGCTGGGGTTCATTGTTTCAAAGTTTTGTTTTTTTTACTTACACATCTCCCATCATGAAGTCAATGCGAAAGATCTGTGAACTTTGAGATTGGAGGGTGGAAAATGTTGTAACTGCAGATAATGGTTTCATTGTAGATATGTCTGTCAAATTCTAGATGGTAAACTGTATCATCTTCTTTTATATTCCAATGTTCTTGCTATGCTAATAAGTGGTTGGTATAACGATAAATTAAAGATAAGATTAACTGGACTGGAAGCTGATCAATCTTGAATGTAGATAAGCTTCACTTGCTGGGGTTACTGATATGGGTTTGTGTTTGGGGTAAGATTTGGTTGACATTTATGTTATATGAAGATATATGAAGAGATGCGGGGGGTAAAATCAAATTGGGTTCGCATTCAACATAGGCTTTTTCAGAACATGCTGGGGGTTCATAATGCTAGACATGCTGGGTATGGGTTCATTTATTTGGGTTTCGTTTTGGATTACATTCAAGCTATGCTAACGAAATGCTTTGGGTTACCTTCATGGTAATCTTTCATTCATAATATGCTGGGTTTACAGCCATGAAGTGCTTCTGTTGCTTGGCATTACAGTCGAGATTTTTTTCTCTTGCTGTGGTTACCAGATTTCTGTTCTCTTGCTTCTGTTGTGTTCTCTTTCTTCATTCAACATATGCTTCATTCAATATTTGGTTCATTAACAAAAAGATGGGGTTACATTGATGATATGCTTTATTCAACATATGCTGGGGTTACAGTCATGATGTGCTTCACTCAATATATGCTTCACTTGCTGTTATTACATTAACGTCATGGTTCCTTTTGTGGCTTACATATCGTTCACATACAAGATATGGTTCACAAGATTTGGGTTTGGGTTCATTGATTCGGGTTTGGGTTTGGTTTACATTCAAATTAGGCATAATGCAAGATATCCTGGGGTTAGATGCCAAGTGGTTTTGTTTGGGTTTAATTCACTTGCTTCTGTTTGTTTCTTAGATATGGTTTACACATTATCGATCGCAACATTTGGGTTTATGAACACATTTCTTACTTTATGCCTCTATAACACAATCTGATGAAGACATTTCAGACTTCATGACTTGTTTTCATATCTGTCTTGATCACATATCCGACTTGATGTCCCTGTATGGCTTGATGTCCCTGTATGGCTTGATGTCCCCGTATGGCTTGATGAACCTGTATGGCTTGATGTCCCTGTATTATGTGTTGATCACATTTCAGACTTGATGAAACTGTTATGTTTTCCATTCTCATCAATGATATTTTACTTGATGCTGCAAGCTCGAATCCACCACTGGAAAGCATGGGAAACCATGTCAGAAACTGTGAGGAGCAGGGCTCTCATAGGTGCCCATGAATTTCTCGATTGGGGTGAATTCATCCCTCATAGAACCATAGCAAAACAGTAGCTTCGTTAATCACACACATCCTAACATAAGCTTATTTACTACTCACCATCCTGCTTTCAATATGATGATCTAACACATTCAACACACTCCGATGATTTCTTTCCCATTACGAAGACAAATGTCGGACGAGATAGGCACATGCAACGGAGATGTAGGAGGATCATCTGAAGTACCCATTATAGGTTGTGCACCAAATGCACATTGGAACTCCACCCTAGACAAAATGTTTGTGGACGTTATGCTACAGCACGAGAGTTCATGGGCGGGAAGCACATTTACAATCCCCGGTTGGCATTCTATCGTCAAGAGATTCAACGAAGTCGCATGTCGCAGCTACACAAAGATACAATTGCAATATCGATGGAAAAACCTGAAGAAAGACTACTCTTCATATTTGTACATGCGCAATAGCATCTACAACAGGCCAATTCCACCTTCAGACAGTGCTTGTTATGAGGTAAGTTACGATGTTCCATATTCGCATATTGTGTGATTATGAAGTTGCACTTGAACGCCAATAATGTGTAACTTTCCTAAATTTAGGTACCCGACAGATACCGCAAGTACCGGAACAAACATTTCCTGTATTTCGGTGAGATTCAGAAAAGACATCGCAACAGGTGCGCATGCAGCTTCTTCACGGCCGGGAAGGGGTAGGCCGACGGTAGGGGACGGAAGTTCACGAGTCGCGTCAACGCTAAGGGAGTTGGACTTCGACGAAGATCTGGATGAATGTATGCCTGAACCATGCGATGACGCGGATGACAGTGACGGACTCGCTCAAACCCCTTTATCGAGAAAAAGAAACGTAGCTGGGAAACGTGGATCTACAAAGAAATCAAGAAGTGGGGGCACGCTCAGCAGAGCTGCGCAAGAAATGTTGGCAAAGTTCCTTACTAATCTCCCAAAAACTTATGCAGAGGCCAGGGAAGATCCCGACAAGTTGGCGAACGATGCGTGCAGGGAAATCAGTCAGATGCGCCTGGATTTTTGCTGACGAGTTCGAGAAGATTGCTGAGAAATTGGCGACTACTAGTGGTCGCAATGTTTTCTACCACCTCAAGGGCGATCCGACGAAGCTGAACGCTTGGATTGACAAAACCATCGGACGTTAACTTATTTCCCCGCTTTAGACATAGCTTTCTATGCACGGACAGTTCATTTGCTTTTCTTTACTATTTGCTTGCTCGGACATTTACATGTACGTAACACTACTTCGACATTATTTCCGTATGCATTTACAGGTTGTGCCTTCTGCGTTTACAATGCAGGTTATTCGTAATGGCCTATGCGTTTAAGTTGCAGGTTTGCCTTCAAATGTTTAATAGGTACATGGATGGGCTGCTACGTCAAAGTTGACTTTAATAATTTCTATACTGACATTGTACTGCAGGTTAATTGGCGAGAATATTAGATTTCTGTACAAACACGCTTCTTGTTGAAGCGATATTGGTTTTGTCACTAGTTGATGACTTTTGGCTAAGCTTGTTTTCCATACTCTTTTGTTTAGATAATGCACTTGAGACAGAGGCCTTGTGGTATATACGGCAGGCATGATTTAGTTAACACATTTCTATTTTAGGTACCTAACAACGACTATAAACCTATCAGGGATCAGTGCACGGATATGCACTACGTGGGTACAATCCGTTTGGGGAAATTGAGGAACAAGTCCTCCTAGCGTGTGCTAAAGTGGTAGGTGGGATTGCCTATACAAGAGTGGGACTCACGTATCTGACAAGTACCACGTCCACTGCATACCCGTCCACTGACAGGTCGTGACTGGATTAGGGAGATGCTAGACGGCCATGACGACAGGCATTTTAGAACTTCCGGATGAGGCCCAATATGCTGAGGAGATTTGTGCGTGTACTAACGGATCATGGCCTGACACAAACAAGGTATATGGATGTTGACGAGCAGGTCTGCATGTTCCTCTACGCATTCACAAATGGCCATTCGAATAGGGTAATCCAAGAATCATTCCAGCATAGCACTGAGACCATTTCCCGCCACATCAGAAATGTACTAGCGAAGATTTTGACGTTGGAGCAGGAGTATATACGATTGGCTCCGCCGGTCACTTCATCTAGGATCACTGGAGATCCTCGCTATTACCCGTACTTCAAAGTAAGGCATCATCATATTACTTATATGTAGTCCAAATTTTAGGTCTTGATTTTTCATTCCTGGAACAGGGGGTGATTGGAGCAATAAGATGGTACTTACATTCCAGCACATGTAAGATCCAGAGGTGCAAGGAGCGTATCGGTGCAGGAAACTATTTCCAGCACAAAACGTAATGGCCGTTGTGGACTTTAACTTATGCTTCACGTACGTGGTAACCGGATGGGAAGGTTCTTATGCCGACATGACGGTGCTTCGTGACTCCGTTGAGCGAGGGTCCCTACTTGTACCACAAGGGTGCAAATACTTAGTCGATTGCGGCTACGCGAATACGGACACATTCCTCGCTCCGTACCGCGGCTCCCTATATCACCTACCGGCTTGGCCGGACACGTGGATGCATATATGACAACCACAAGGACTTATTCAACCACCGCCACGCCAAATTGTGCAATGTAGTGGAGCGCACGTTCGGCGTGTGGAAAAACAGGTTCAACTGCGTTAGACATGCCCTCGTATCCATTTGAAGTGCAGAGGGACGTAGTTAGAGCGACATGTATCATACCCAACTTCGTACGATTTAAATGGTGGAGACGCAGTATCCGACGAGGACGGGGAGGAGGAAATGTTGCCGGAGGACGTGGACGAAGACCAACTTCGAGAGGTTGGCATTCTTCGGGATAACATTAGACGCGGTGAGGTCCTCCCGTGATAGGATAGGCCCGTGCAATGTGGAATAATAGGAGGAGGAGGGATGAATAGAGACATCGAATCATCTAAACAACCAGAATATTAGCTTTGCAATGTAAATGTCTACGTCGGTACTTGTTGTTTTGTAGTTGTCTTTTCGTGAAGAATGGAAGTTATTGCCGTGTGTTGGAATTTACGACTTCTGTGTTCATCATATTATTTTCTTTTTGTATGCATCAGGTAATGGACCGTACTGCTATATGTAAATGCCGTACCCCAATGATTTTGAGCTACGAACCAGGCCAAGAGAACCCGGTGAGGCGCCTTTTCTATGTTTGCTCCACCAATGAATGCGGTTACCGTGTACCTTATGCGAATGCTCCAAGGACAAAGGAGAATCAGGCACAGGAGTTGGATATCCTGATTCCCACAAACAGCTACTATTACAATCAGGATATCCAACTCCTGTGCCTGATTCTCCTTTGTCCTTGGAGCATTCGCATAAGGTACACGGTAACCACATTCATTGGTGGAGCAGACATAGAAAAGGCGCCTCACCGGGTTCTCTTGGCCCGGTTCGTAGCTCAAAATCACTGGGGTACGACATTTACATATAGCAGTACGGTCCATTACCTGATGCATACAAAAAGAAAATAATATGATGAACACAAAAGTCGTAAATTCCAACACACGGCAATAACTTCCATTCTTCACGAAAAGACAACTACAAACAACAAGTACTGACGTAGACATTTACATTGCAAAGCTAATATTCTGGTTGTTTAGATGATTCGATGTCTCTATTCATCCCTCCTCCTCCTATTATTCCACATTGCACGGGCTATCCTATCATGGAGGACCTCACCGCGTCTAATGTCATCCGAAGAATGCCAACCTCTCGAAGTTGGTCTTCGTCCACGTCCTCCGGCAACATCTCCTCCTCCCCGTCCTCGTCGGATACTGCGTCTCCACATTAAATCGTACGAAGTTGTGTATGATACATGTCGCTCTAACTACGTCCCTCTGCACTTCAAATGGATACGAGGGCATGTCTAAGGCAGTTGAACCTGTTTTTCCACACGCCGAACGTGCGCTCCACTACATTGCGCAATTTGGCGTGGCGGTGGTGGAATAAGTCCTTGTGGTTGTCATATATGCATCCACGTGCCCGCCAAGCCGGTAGGTGATATAGGGAGCTGCGGTACGGAGCGAGGAATGTGTCCGTATTCGCGTAGCCGCAATCGATTAAGTATTTGCACCCTTGTGGTACAAGTAGGGACCCTCGCTCAACGGAGTCACGAAGCACCGTCATGTCGGCATAAGAACCTTCCCATCCGGTTACCACGTACGTGAAGCATAAGTTAAAGTCCACAACGGCCATTACGTTCTGTGCTGGAAATAGTATCCTGCACCGATACGCTCCTTGCACCTCTGGATCTACATGTGCTGGAATGTAAGTACCATCTATTGCTCCAATCACCCCCTGTTCCAGGAATGAAAAATCAAGACCTAAAATTTGGACTAACATATAAGTAATATGATGATGCCTTACTTTGAAGTACGGGTAATAGCGAGGATCTCCAGTGATCCTAGATGGAGTGACCGGCGGAGCCAATCGTATATACTCCTGCTCCAACGTCAAAATCTTCGCTAGTACATTTCTGTTGTGGCGGGAAATGATCTCAGCGCTATGCTGGAATGATTCTTGGATTACCCTATTCGAATGGCCATTGTGATGCGTAGAGGAACATGCAGACCTGCTCGTCGACATCCATATACCTTGTTTGTGTCAGGCGATGATCCGTTAGTACACGCACAAATCTCCTCAGCATATTGGGCCTCATCCGGAAGTTCTGAAATGCCCTGTCGTCATGGCCGTCTAGCATCTCCCTAATCATGTCACGACCTGTCAGTGGACGGGTATGCAGTGGACGTGGTACATGTCGGATACGTGAGTCCCACTCTTGTAGCAATCGCACCTACCACTGCAGCACACGCTAGGAGGACTTGTTCCTCAATTTCCCCAAACGGATTGTACCCACATAGTGCCATATCCGTGCACTGATCCCTGATAGTTTATAGTCGTTGTTAGGTACCAAAATAGAAATGTGTTAACTAAATCATGCCTGCCGTATATACCACAAGGCTCTGTCTCAAGTGCATTATCTAAACAGAAGAGTATGGAAAACAAGCATAGCCAAAAGTCATCAACCAGTGACAAAACCAATATCGCTTCAACAAGAAGCGTGTTTGTACCAGAAACCTGATATTCTCGCCAACTGACCTGCAGTACAATGTCAGTATAGAAATTATTAAAGTCAACTTTGACGTAGCAGCCATCCATGTACCTATTAAACATTTGAAGGCAAACCTGCAACTTAAACGCATAGGCCATTACGAATAACTTGCATTGTAAACGCAGAAGGCACAACCTGTAAATGCATACAGAAATAATGTCGAAGTAGTGTTACGTACATGTAAATGTCCGAGCAAGCAAATAGTAAAGAAAAGCAAATGAACTGTCCGTGCATAGAAAGCTAATGTCTAAAGCAGGGAAATAAGTTAATGTTCGATGGTTTTGTCAATCCAAGCGTTCAGCTTCGTCGGATCGCCCTTGAGGTGTTAGAAAAACATTGCGACCACTAGTAGTCGCCAATTTCTCAGCAATCTTCTCGAACTCGTCAAGATCCGGGCGCATCTGGCTGATTTCCCTGCACGCATCGTTCGCCAACTTGTCGGGATCTTCCCTGGCCTCTGTATAAGTTTTTGGGAGATTAGTAAGGAACTTTGCCAACATTTCTTGCGCAGCTCCGCTGAGCGTGCCCCCACTTCTTGATTTCTTTGTAGATCCACGTTTCCCAGCTACGTTTATTTTTCTCGATAAAGGGGTTTGAGCAAGTCCGTCACTGTCATCCGCGTCATCGCATGGTTCAGGCATACATTCATCCAGATCTTCGTCGAAGTCCAACTCCCTCTGCGTTGACGCGACTCGTGAACTTCCGTCCCCTACCGTCGGCCTATCCCTTCCTGGCCGTGAAGAAGCTGCATGCGCACCTGTTGCGATGTCTTTCACCAAGAACCTCTGAATCTCACCGAAATACATGAAAGGCTTGTTCCGGTACTTGCGGTATCTGTCGGGTACCTAAATTTAGGAAAGTTACACATTATTGACGTTTTAGTGCAACTTCATAATCACATAATATGCGAATATGGAACATCGTAACTTACCTCATACCAAGCACTGTCTGAAGGCGGAGTTGGCCTGTTGTAGATGCTATCCCACCCCCATCCGGACTTGTTGCGCATGTACAAATATGAAGAGTAGTCTTTCTTCAGGTTTTCCATCGATATTGCTATTGTATCTTTGTGTAGCTGCGACTTCGTTGAATCTCTTGACGATAGAATGCCAACCGGGGATTGTAAATGTGCTTCCCGCCCATGAACTCTCGTGCTCTAGCATAACGTCCACAAACATTTTGTCTAGGGCAGAGTTCCAATGTGCATTTTGTGCACAACCTATAATGGGTACTTCATATGGTCCTCCTACATCTCCGTCGCGTGTGCCTATCTCGTCCGACATTTGTCTTCGTAATGGGGAAGAAATCATCAGAGTGTGTTGAATGTGTTAGATCATCATATTGAAAACTGGATGCTGAGTAGTAAATAAGCTTATGTTAGGACGTGTGTGATTAACGAAGCTACTGTTTTGCTATGGTTCTATGAGGGATGAATTCATTCCAATCGTGAAATTCATGGGCACCTATGAGAGCCCTGCTACTCACAGTTTCTGACATGGTTTCCCATGCTTTCCAGTGGTGGATTAGTGCTTGCAGCATCAAGTAAAATATCATTGATGAGAATGGAAAACATAACAGTTTCGTCAAGTCCGAAATGTGATCAAAACATAATACAGGGACATCAAGCCATACAGGTTCATCAAGCCATACGGGGACATCAAGCCATACAGGGACATCAAGCCATACATGGACATCAAGTCGGATATGTGATCAAGACAGATATGAAAACAAGTCATGAAGTCTGAAATGTCTTCATCAGATTGTGTTATAGAGGCATAAAGTAAGAAATGTGTTCATAAACCCAAATGTTGCGATCGATAATGTGTAAACCATATCTAAGAAACAAACAGAAGCAAGTGAATTAAACCCAAACAAAACCACTTGGCATCTAACCCCAGGATATCTTGCATTATGCCTAATTTGAATGTAAACCAAACCCAAACCCGAATCAATGAACCCAAACCCAAATCTTGTGAACCATATCTTGTATGTGAACGATATGTAAGCCACAAAAGGAACCATGACGTTAATGTAATAACAACAAGTGAAGCATATATTGAGTGAAGCACATCATGACTGTAACCCCAGCATATGTTGAATAAAGCATATCATCAATGTAACCCCATCTTTTTGTTAATGAACCAAATATTGAATGAAGCATATGTTGAATGAAGAAAGAGAACACAACAGAAGCAAGAGAACAGAAATCTGGTAACCACAGCAAGAGAAAAAATCTCGACTGTAACCCCAAGCAACAGAAACACTTCATGGCTGTAACCCCAACATATTATGAATGAAAGATTACCATGAAGGTAACCCAAAGCATTTCGTCAGCATAGCTTGAATGTAATCCAAAACGAAAACCAAATAAATGAACCCATACCCTGCATGTCTAGCATTATAAACCCCCAGCATGTCCTGAATAAGCCTATGTTGAATGCGAACCCAATTTTGATTTTACCCCCCGCATCTCTTCATATATCTTCATATAACACAAATGTCAACCAAATCTTACCCCAAACACAAACCCATATCAGTAACCCCAGCAAGTGAAGCTTATCTACCTTCAAGATTGATCAGCTTCCAGTCCAGTTAATCTTATCTTTAATTTATCGTTATACTAACCACTTATTAGCATAGCAAGAACATTGGAATATAAAAGAAGACGATACAGTTTACCATCTAGAATTTGACAGACATATCTACAATGAAACCATTATCTGCAGTTACAACATTTTCCACCCTCCAATCTCAAAGTTCACAGATCTTTCGCATTGACTTCATGATGGGAGATGTGTAAGTAAAAAAACAGAACTTTGAAACAATGAACTCCAGCATATCATGAATCAACCATATCTTGACTGTAAGCCCAGCATATGTTCAATGATGCAGGACTTGAATGTAACCCAAACCCAAATCGAAAGCATTGAACCCAAACCCAAATCTCGTGAACCATTTCTGCAGTCTGCAATGGTCCAGTCGAACCATATACTCTAACCATGAAATGCATAACACGCAGGAAGGGGAAAAATGGTTCAGTTAACAAACCTTCCAATCACGAGCTTCAAGAACCGTGTAATCTCCTCCAAAACCTCCGCTGGAAGAACAATCCCGGCAGCAAGGAGTGAATGAATGGCGACGATGACGGTGGCACACAATTTATAAGGATAGATCTCCTCCTCAACCGTTGAATGCCTTCTTCCCCATCTCAATGGTTTGGGGATGAGGTTGGGGCTGTCGATTCGCAAGACTCCACATAGCTAGGCATCTTTCACAGTAAATGCAGCTGAATGGTCTCTGGCCTAGTCGTCTTCAAGGTCGATGGTGCATCGTCTGCGGTGCCCATCGTGTAGTCTCCCTCCCGATGCAGGGTCCCTTGTGAGAGCTAATCAGGAATCCATTGACCTCAACATTGGACGCTAGCGAGGACAAGAAGTCCGCAGGCGTGAGGATTAAAGGCAGCAGCTGCGACCGTGTCTGGAGGAAGGCGATGAGGAGCTGTAGCGGTCGAAAGGCTGCAACCTCTGGAAAGCTTTCCCCAACCCGCACATCGAAACCCACTTCCCCACACCACCAAGGCCCACATGCCAACCCGCACACCCCGCATCCCAAACGCGGGGTGGGTCAACCCAACCCACTCCACACCAGCATCCAAACAGGCCCTATAGGTCGATGTGGCTTGCACGGAATGGATCTATATCGGGGGCGAACAAATGTATATGAGGAAAACAAAAAGCTTAAAGACCTTGTGGTATGTGTAATTACTTTTAATATTGTGAATATATAGAAGTTTTTGAGTGAATGTCTTCTCGACATCTTACGTTCTTCCTCAAAGAAAAAGTTATGTTGTTTAGTGTGAGAACCTATAATGATGTTCATCTTGATGTGAGTTGTCTGAAAATTTGAGGTCATCTTTTAATTTCTGGGAAATCCTGATACGGATCACTCGTAACTCATCCGAGATCTAGATTGAATTATACACCCATTGTATGGGACTCAGGTGAGGAGCATGCACCACAAACTATGTTCAGATTTGAAAAAGCTTGATTGGGAAGATAGTACCTCTCAGCATAAGAGCTTGATGAGGGGGCCACGTCGAGTAATATTATCATGAAAAGGATAAAAAGAAGATGATGGATTAAGGGCAAAGATCTCGATAAAATTGGCTAAAAGAGGGTGACAAATACTAGGTTCTTCCATACGATGTACCTAGTTGTAGGAGATGTCGGAATATTTTCTAAACGATGTTGGAGAACGAAGTTTGGTTCGAAGGAGACCAATGGATGGATCTAACGATTGTAGGGTACTTTACATGATCCCTTGTCGAATGCCATCTAGGGAATGAAGGTGGTTGACATGGGGGCCACATCCATTTCAGATGTCCGAGATCCTACTTGATGTAGGAATGTGAGCGAGAAGAGATCGTAGTGGCATTGTTTGATTTGAATGCAGATGATGCTTCTGGCCTTGACGTCTTCTTGTCTACTTCATCAGAGAGTTTTGGGATGTGTTGGAGATGATGTTTTGGCCTTAACGGATGATCAAAGAAATGCATGCTTTGATGGACTCAACATAGCCCTATTATTTTTGCATCAAAGAAGGAAGGGTCGGAGAGGATTGAGGAATTCTGACCCATTATCATGTCGAATGTTGTTTACTTAGTTGTAGCAAAGGTGTTCACCAACATGCTTTGATAGGTACTAGGCAATATCATCTCACATTTACAGCTAGCTTTTATACCAGGGAGTCAAATTGTAGACAACTTGACAATGGGATGGGAGATTCCTACGGATTGGAAGAGTAGACCAACAGAGTGCTATGGAAAGTTGATTTTTCTAAGCATATGTTAGCGTTGACAGTAGATTCTTGTGTTCTACATTGGCCAGATGTGTCTTCCCTGACATTTAGATTACATGGAGGAAGAGTTATATTACAACCACGTCATATACATTGTTGGTGAATTTGCGATTGGAGGGGGCGTTTTCCAATCGTAACATGGAGTTTGGCAAGGTTATCCCATGGCACCCTTTCTCTTTGTGGTGGCTACTAATGCCCTCATGTGTATGGTGTCTCAAGTGGACTAGGGGCTTAGTGCGAATTAGATTCACAATGGTATCTCCATCCCTATTCCCAGTATGCATATAATATAGCTATTTCTGTAGGGAGGGAAGGAGGAGGCAAAGGGGAGGGTTACAGTGCTGGATATCTTTGGTGAACTGTTCGGATTGAAGATCAACCAGAACAAGTTTGTTTTTGTCCCTTTAATCTTTAGACATAGAGGTGGCTGAGTGTAGTTCGGTTTTGAGCACTACAATTGGTTCTTTATTGTTCCGTTATTTGGTTTACCTCTTACTGTGGTGGTAGGCTACACTAGTCAGATTGGCTGACGGTTGTGAACACGTATAGAAAAAGTTGTCCAAGGTGAAAGATGCCATTTTTATCATGGGGTGTATGACTTTTGCTCGCAAAGGGGATTCTTGCAGCCATTCATTGTTCTTTGTGTCCTCCAGACTTCAAACGATTGGGATTAGGCATTACATCGACAAGCTTGTGGGGATGTTCTTCTGGGGTTCGTCAAGCCAGAACTCTTGAAGAATACACTTGGACAAGGAAGCTATTACGCTTCCTAATGAGGAGGGGGACTAGTTATTGCTCGTCTTGAGAATTTAAATAAAGTACTCTTGATGAAATGAGTGGTGAGGATATGGGGAGATAGTGAGGACATGTGTTGCATGTTAATCCTTAAAATCTATGGTGTATATACCCAATTGTCTTTGGCATCGCACCCTCATCATCTGGTTATTGCTTTCTGGAGGGGTATTTGCTCCGTCTTACCTCAACTCTCTATATGCCTTTATTTAGCTGTGGGTGACGGATGTTTCTTTCATTTGTGGAAGGATGATTGGACATATGAGGGGCATTTGTCACCCGTCAGAGAGTTTATCACGATTATTTGCACTGACCTCTAACTAGGACATGCTCTTTTTTCCAATGCGTGGGTGGATGGTTCGTTGATCCCAACATTTCGGACAGATTTTTCAGATCGGCAACTGCAGAAGTTCCTTGAGATGATGGATTCCTTTAGCACAAGAGGGCCCTACTTATGAGTGAGACCCTTAGTATTGGAGGAATGTGGAGTTTTCGATGAGGCATGCGTAACATTGGATAGACCATCTACCCATATAGATGATACTGTGATTCACCATGGATCAAGGTTTTTCTTTGGCTTTTGATGCGCATAAGGCTAGTGACTAAGGAGCGTTGGATGGAAATTTGCTACAGTAAAGACAATATGCTCCCTTTGCCGTGTAGAGGTCGAGATCACAGATCTTATTTTCTTTGCATGTCATGGCTAAAAGAATCTGGGCAATGAAGAATTTAATGTGGCTGGATATCCAGAGTGTTAAGGTTGTTAGAACACTTCCTACATGGCTTGCCTCCAGCCTACTTAAGTCGATTGTTGTTCTATGAGCAATCTGGCTTTCACTCGGAATGGCATAATTTTTGGAGTGGACACACTTTAATGTGGAAATGTATTACATCATGTCAGGAATCTTCTTGAGTCCTAGCTTTTGTAACTTCTAATTTATTTTAATATAATTCGGGGTGGACAACTGTGTGTTCCCCTTTTTTCTCAAAATAATTTCTTGGAAAGGTCTTTGCTCAACGATGTTGGTTGTTGCCCCTTTGTTATGCCATGTTATGGGTTGTCCTTAGGGTCGGCCGCGATGATAGAATGGAGTTGGGCCCCCTTCATGGCATGTATCTCTGTAGAGATATATTTATACTACATTATTTATTCATGTTTCTCGTATTATATCTTAATTCCCGTTGCTTATGTATGTCTTATGTAATTTATCCATAGGCTACTCTCCTATATAAGAGAGCTTAGGGTTTATGGAATAAACAACTTCTTCTGTTTTTCCCAACAAGGTATCGGAGCGATGATCCTAGAACGGAACTCTCATACCAAAACTCTAATCCCCACCACTCCAGCCAGCCCGCCGCCTCCAGCCCAAGGCCGCTGCCTTGGGCCCCAACCCACCACCTTA